>JAJHUR010073974.1:39601-107484 GCA_027495735.1 Lutjanus campechanus
AATTTAATTCCGATTAATTTGAAAAATAACTTGGTAAAAAGTGTAAATGGATGCATTAAAATTAAATATTAACTTAATTTCTCTCTATATATATATAAATAATAATGTCATAATTTCATTTTTAATGGCACCATTATATACTTATACAATGCCTTATTCATGCACCACAATAATGTAATATTTTCAATTTAAAATATCTTCCAAGAAAATATTGATATGTGATTAAAAGCGGCTTTTTTTTTTTTTGCCACCCCTTCAAGTCTCCATGCCACCCCCTTGCCACACCATGAATATTTCTCTAGATCTGCCCCTGCAAGTGATGCAACAATAAAACACACCTTGTTAAGTACACACACAAGTTAGTTTGAATTTGTCATGAAACAAAGGATGACAAATTATCACAAGGCCTCTCTGGGTTAAAATGTGATAACTGAGGACTTAAGTTTTGTGTGAACAGGTGGTATACGTGTTTTCCTGCAGAAGACCCAACAGCCTTTGGCCTTGATAAGACAAACTTATGAATGGCAATACAAAAGATATTTTATTTTATTGTAAAAGGGCAGAGTTTGAACAGGTAAAACAGCAAATAATGAGAAATATACAATTGGAAAAAAGACACAAGTTTAAATGGAACAAATGAAAACAGGAAATGAAAGTGTAGGGAGGTTAAAGAAGACAAAAATTTTCAAAGAGAAACATGAATCTCAAACACCTGTTCATTCTCTGCTCAGCTGGACTATACATCACTACAGATGTATTGTCATTTTATTCTAAAGATACTGTAATGAAGCTGGTCTACATTATGAATTGAAGCAGATTGTGGTCACACCAATTATAGTTCCCCAACCATGTACTGAAACACTGGAGTTGTAATGAAACGATCTGCCATCACTATTACAGTCGTGTTAAGCGACGGTATGATAACCTCCTATGGTGGTGACAGCAGATCACTACAGCATGACAAGCAACTTTAGATCCCCACACACACACACAAAAATAAACAAAAACACTACAGTAAAATCATATTTGCTGGCAAATCAGACAGGAATATTACACTGGCTTCTGCATCTCATTTCACATCATTTACATTTCAATGCCAACAGATATGTTATCCAAATCATGCTGCTGTGGTTTCATAGAGCAGACAGTTTTATTATGGGATCTCATTTCTGGACATGAGGACAAACACTAATGAAGCAAAGTTTGCAGTGATTTTTTTCTCATCTTTTTCTAAAAATTACAGGTCTAGGCCAAGTCAGTGTCCAGGATAGCGACTGCTCGGACATCAAGACCATTCTATCCTCCTCTCCGTTGTCCTCCTCCCTTCATCCTGAATTTATCCTTTTCTACAAACTGTAAAATTTGAGACTTCTGTCCATTCCTGCAGAGGTCAGGAACTGAGCGTTCTCACCGAAGGCCACTCCAGTCACCAATCCTGTATGGTCTGCAATTAGACAGGAAAAAGAAAGGTCAAAAATCTGCTACTTCCTCAGAGAAAATGCCGTGTGACATGCACACTGGATGAACATTTAAAAAGACATCAGAATCCCCCCCTCCCCTCACCTGTGAAGTTGAGGACCTCAGACCACTGCTTGCAGATGTAGACGCGGATGTCAGACCCTCCTACAGCCAGGTAGGTACCACTCTGGTCAAACACGAGGGATTTCACCTGAAACCGAAAACAATGAGGAGTGAGATTCAGAAGCACAGAGGAATAGTCCAGGCAACATAAACAAACTCAACAGACTGTGTCCAGAATGTGTTTTGAATGAGAAAAAATCCTAAGGATTTTTATGAAGGAGAAGTTTTGAAAATCACCTAAATATAATCCTACCAAAATACCTTTTATGGCGAAGCTTATATCTTGATTATTATATTTTTTAATGTGTACGTGAGCACAGTATTGATCTTTTCATCTATCTCTGGGCAGCAAATTGATTTCCAAAAATATCAAACTATTTCTGTCATAGGAGAAATAACTGCAATTTCTTACCTCATAGTTGTTGTCCAGAGTGATGGTCTTGAAGTTCTTCAGTTTCCTCAGATCCCACAGTTTCAGAGAGCTATCCTGGGCACCTGGAACGCAACACCAGACAAGGATGTTAGGGTACTTAAAACATCTAAGACATGCAAGTACTTCTCTTTAATTTGTAATTTTTTTCCGATTTATTGTTTCTTTATCAATGCCTTCGGTAAGTTATATGACTGATACTTCATTTGCTGATGTGCAAACCTGGAAAACTTGTGGAAAATATAATGAAAAAACAAAACAAAAATGTAAGTTCCAGATCCTTTTGGTGCAAAAATCAAGGGGTGAAGATGCTTGTGGGATTTTAATGGCAGTTGCAGGTCAGTGTACAGGTTAACGTGACGTGTGCGCAATTTTTTGTTGTTCCCATAACTTTGCAAACAGGACTATTCCAATACCAGAATCGGAGAGAACATCTGATATGGCCTAAAATGTGATATCACAACTTTTTGTTTCATCTTTCTATTGTGATTGTGAAATGGACTGAACTGTTTGGGGGTTGTGGGGGAAACAAAACAGAATCGTAACCAAGTGGATTGAGCTGAGCTCTCGCTCCCATTTTTTTTAAAAACATACTGGTATTGCAAAATCTGCAAAGTTCAGGTATCGGAATCAGAAGGGGAAGGGGACCTGATGACATGACCTGATGTAGAACACCCTCACATCAAAGACTGCAACAGTGTAAAAATGCTGTTAGTAGTTCTAACCTGTGGCCAGATAGTATCCGTTCTCAGAGAAAGCGATGGAAGTGACGGGGCCAGAGTGGCCTGGGAAGTTGGCCACATTGGTGCGCTCCTTCAGATCCCAGATCTTGATTTGAGAATCAGCCGTTCCAGTGCCAAAAATGAGACCGTCAGGGTGGAACTGAGCACAGGTGAGAGCTGTAGGAGACAGACAGGAAACATTACCACCAGGAACAGGAGGACACATTCTGATTGTCAAACACACACGTTAATGCAGAGGCACTTACCACAGCCAGCAGTTTCATCAGTGACTTTGGTGAGGACTCTACCAGTCTGGATATCAGAAAAGGCCCAGTACTGCAGAACAGCGGAGAAATAAAATGGGAAAAGTTAGAGTGGTGACAACGTTCAATTTAGGGTGAAATCTGTCTATTTTCATCAAGCTACACACACACACACACACACATCGCACACATACCTGATCCTCAGAGGAGCTGAGCAGATAGTCTCCAGTAGCGTGCAGGGAGAGTCCAGTGACACCTGCCTCGTGGGCACGCACCACCTGGACACAGTTACCCCCGGTGACGGACCAAACACGGATGGTGTTGTCTGGAGATGCAGAGAAGACCACAGACTGGAGGGGGAAAGACAGCAAAGATGCAAGGGATGGAGAAAAACAAAAGAATGAATGATTAGGAATATTTGATCAGCAGTTTAAATTATGGTTTTATGTTTGTTTTTGTTTTTTTAAATTAATTTTCATGGTTTGAAAGCCATTCCTTATGTATTTATATCTTTATCTCACAGGGCTTGTGCAATATTCTATGGTACTTTACGGGTTTTACAGCCCTTTTTCTATTGTATCTTACAAGTTTTTCATATGGTCACATGTATTTATTATTGTATTTTGGTGTACAACTGTCTTGTCCTATTTACAATATCTTTTTATACTGTATTTGTTTGTACTGTGATGCTGTACTGCACACATGATGACTGCAGCTGTGAGGAGCCTTTTGCCCAGGCCAAATTTCCTCTCAGAGACAATAAAGTATATATTTTCATACTTAACATAGTTTCAAATAATTCAAACACTTATTTTTCTGAAGAGTGCAGACACAACGTTGGTTTATTGGAAAAAAACTTAACTGAGTTGATATTTAAAACACAAAATGTTACCTGGGATGGATGGTAAATGACAGAGGTGACCTTCTTGGTGTGACCCTTGAGTGTTGCCACAATCTGCTCCTCGTTCTTGTCGAACACGACCACGTTCTTATCGGCTCCACCTGAGGTAAACAAGAGAGTCAATAAGAAATACAAAGTCTTCAAATGGCTTGTAGTGTGTAAACAAATCACAAAAAAATCTTTAAAATGGAAAGATGGAGGTGAGCAGTGGGTGAAATCAATGTACCGGTGAGAACTTTGTTGGTGTCTGTGGGACACAGATCCAGAGCCAGAATACCAGGGACACTGGCACTGTGAAGACCCTGACGGCAATAAAGAGACAGCATGTTGACACTATGTACTGAGAGTCCATCAAAACACTGTTTCAACTTTGATTACAAGGAAAATAGAACAAAAATCTATACTTACAGCATGTGAGGCCACTTGGCGGTATTTGCTGAGATCCTCAGCTCTAACCAGCTCCTCTGGGACAGTTTTTCCTCTCTGGAAAAAACACAGTTAAAGTGCGGCAGTATGTAACATTGTACCACATCAGTTATAGATAATAACCATAAATAAAAGAGCGACAAAATACCTTCTTTCTTTCTGTAGTGAGGATAGTAGCTTTGTCTTGAAGCTGCAAATAGAAAAAGGTTTATTGAAACACATCTTAAACCTGCTAAAGAAAACGGAAAGCTTAAAGCCAAATGATTTATGCAGCAAAAGAAAAAAAAAATCTTACCTTCTGGATGATCTCTGGAGTCATTCCCACCTGTTCACTAATCTCCATAGGCTCTCCACCAGCACCCTGACACACAGACAGCAGAACCAGAGATTGTTAGGAGGGAGTATGGCAGAAGTTTATTAAGAGCATTTCTAATCAGTATCTCCAACACTGGAGTTGAAAATGAATTACTCACTGCTGCAGCAGGCTGAGAGGCGGGGACTGCCTGAGGGGCAACCAGTCCAGCTTGGGGTTTGAGAGTGGCAAGAGCTGTGAAGAGGAAAAAGACCATATAAGAAAAACATGCTCTCACAATATTTCCATCTCTTTCCTAGAGATCATTTTCAGTAATGATTTAGCTGATACGACAGACACTGCACTATAGACTTATATGTCTGATTTAAGAGATGTGCACTTTATGGTTATAACTTAACAATGAAATAATTTCTTAAATGCTTAGAAATGATACACCTGCACATGTACACCACTTCATTTAAGGTATTTCAATGTCACTACTATTACTGATATCTACTCCTACTGTTTTTTATTAACTTTTAACTGTTTTACAGGTCCATTTTAATAACGTGCTAACCAATATAACATTAGTCAACAATTTAAAACAAGTTGGGAAGAAAGCAATGTTAATTTATAAACGCTATAAAAACTACCACTTTTATCAGCCTGCAGCAACTAATATTTACATTTTAAGGGTGTCACTTTAATTATTCAGACGTTTAGCCACTTAAAGTGTTATGTCATCCAACGT
The DNA here is from genome assembly GCA_027495735.1 of Lutjanus campechanus. Taxonomy (NCBI): domain Eukaryota; kingdom Metazoa; phylum Chordata; class Actinopteri; order Lutjaniformes; family Lutjanidae; genus Lutjanus; species Lutjanus campechanus. The sequence goes on from JAJHUR010073974.1 coordinate 44,968, forward strand.
GCATGAGCTACCATATGAGGAGGTGTTCACAGCATTTCCACAACATAACCTAGAACAGCCTATTCAAAATACTCTCATCCAGAAACTATCATTTGAACACTGATTATCCTGAACATAACTTTGCCCTTTCAGGCAGCAATGTTCTCAACTTGGGGGAGATGTGACAGATAGCCTTGTAGTTCCTTCTCAGCTAAAGAAAAACAGGAGAATATTCAAATAATTTTCCAGGGCATTCTACTCTTTCTCTCATTTTCCATAACTTTTCCGGGATTTCCAGGATGCGTGGAAAAATTTAATATTTTCTTTGAGCTGATATTGGCGTGGAGCAGATTTAATGTGCTGTATGACTGGAATTATGCCCTGCAATAGAGGACACAAAAACTGCTGCCAACCCACCTTCTCTTGCAGCAGTGACCTCTTTGGTGAGTCGAGCGATGACTCTGCAGGCGGCATCATGTTGATAGAGGGCGTGTGACAGTTCTTGGCGAGTCGTCTGCAGCTGCTGCCGCAGGGTGAAGCTGTGAAGCATAACAGCATCCTAAAACAGAGAGGAGAAAACAGAATGAAGGAAGTGTCCTTATGGTCTAATATTGATATTTAAGAAAAGGCAAAATTAACATATTGTAAGCACTTTTGCGGTTATAAACGTGGTGCATAATTCTTGAAGTCGCTTTCAACATATTTGATTTTTTCAGCCAAGACAGAATATATGCTGTATTGTGTTCTACTAAAGTCTAAACTGTCACTCCTGAGTTTGTTACAGTGAGTTTGTTTCTCCTTTGCCACCTCTTTCAGGTTTAACAATACTTACCCACTCATCTTGAAGGGACTTAAGAATGGCAGGAATGCTTGTAGCTGATGGAGCCTTTGGTCTAATAGGATGGGACACTAAAACAGAGAGAGAAAAAAACACTCATGTTCAGAACAAGAAGTCTCTCATCTTTAGTTATTAATCAAGTTAATCTTGTTCATTGAATTTTTTGAGGAACACTTGCAGTAGGATCAAATACTAACAATACTCTACTACAGGGGATTTGTTTTTGAAGAAAGTACAGCAGGTACCACAGTTAATATTTGCCCAAACATACCTTTAAACATCACTACAGCTGAAACATTGGTCAATTAATCAGCTGACAACAATAATCTTAATTTTTCAAGCAAAACTGGCAAATATTCCCTACTTAAAGCTTCTCAGTTGTGAGGATTTGCTGCTTTTCTTTGTCTTATACGATCATACTTAATGAACTTAATAATTCTGGATTTAGGAATCTTAGTTGAAAAAAAATTATTATGGAATAACTTTAGGCCTTAGGGTACAGAAATTACATTTTTTCATTTTTTCTGCCAGTTTATAAAGTAAAGGATTTTTAAAGATAATCCTCGAAATGAAAATTGTCGTTAGTTGCGGCACTATACATCACTATCCCAACACTGGCTGAAAAAGTCCCTCATACAAGATTACCAATGATAATGTGTCCATTATAAAATATTTTATATTTTAGTATCTCTACAATGTATTCTTTATGCCACATATTCTATATTCTCACATTATCTAATATATATGGCTAAGGCTTTTTCCATTTTGTATTGAGCTATTCTCATTTAGTTTGTTAATTGTTCCATGCAATGTCTGGATAACCTGCTGCTGTAAGAGGGTAATTTCACAGCTACGATCAATTAAGTTCATTCATCCATCAATCTATTTTGGAGGCCTTTAGTTTGTGTTGCACTTGAACGGTACTGTTAGTTTCCATCATTTAATAGGATATACATGTTGGATATGTATATAATGCAATAAAAATATAAAGCAACTTAACACCATCTCAAACCAAACATCAGCCTCCAGACTGAATATAAAAGTGAAACAACGCCTCAGTTTTAACAAAAACTGTTTGTAACCTTCATGAGGATTCAGTACAGGGCTGTTGTATAATACCCAGTTATAGCTGGGTATAACATTACCTATTAAACTGGTAACTAGGTGTAGACCTACAGCTGCTGCCCCTAAATTTACCTTTGATATCTACTAGCTGCTCCTCAGACAGAGGTTGTCCGTTCATCGGGTCCGTCCCATTCTCTGCGATGTACTTCTCGATCAGTCTGCGCTCAAACACCTGGTTGGACACCGGGGACACACACGGGTGCTCCGGCACCTCGTTGGAGACTAGGATAAAATGCAGTTACAGGTTGAAAAACACATGATATCAACATTGAAATAGTCACAACAAACACCAGTTAACTATCACAAGTGGAAGGCGGCACTGCTGCATGGCCGCTAACGTTAGCTAAATTAGCTAGTAGCATTAGCGCGGTGTCTAGCTAACCTCAACTGCCTCCGTCACATGAATGAATTCAACTTCACTTACTTGCACAAACCAAAGACATCTTCCAGACGTAGTCCTTGCAGTCTCTTCTGAAGGTGGGTTTGTGCTCGTCTTTTAGTTTGATAGTTATTACCGCTAATTCACACTTTACTTATGTTTTACTTAAATTGTGAGTAGCACGCTGTCCTTTCATTGCCGCTACAAACGAGACTACTTCTTCTACGCTTTGTTCCATCCTCTCTGTGCGTCCAGGACTCACATGTGCCGCACTGTCCTCTACCGGCGGAAAACTCCACTGCGCACCAAAAACAAGTGCGGCTGCGTTGACAGACAGAAAAGAACCAGCAGTTACTTAACTTCCTCCAGTATTAGTATTAATTAAAGCATTAACCACAAAATGTACTTTAAGTATCAAAAATAAAAAGTTCCCATTCTGAAGAAAAAATGTCCTCTGTGACTATCTATGTACTGTTGGTCTATGTGTAATTATTAGATTAATGCTGACACATCAGGGTGTAAAACAGCAGTAGTTACTACATTAGTTATCAAAAGGAGATCACATAGCCTAAATGTGTGTCATTTGGCAGAAGAGACAGTTCAGAAATACAGTATTGGGGAATGCCAACTCATTTGCCCAACTGGGCAAATAGTAAAAAAGAATGTAACTATTTTGATAAAGAATTAATCATTAAAGTAAATTTTCATGCAAAATGGCAGAAAATGCTGTTTTTAGCCTCTGAAATATGGAGATTCCCCACTTTTCTTTGTTTATTATCATATTAGACTGAATATCTTTGGGTTTTAGACTGACAAAAGGAGCCATTTAAAGACATCACCTCTGCCTGGGACTATTTTTTGACATTTTATAGATGTTGCAGGCCTACATTAGTCTCTGTTGTTACTTGATAACCGCTGTGAAATGAAAAAAACAACAACAAAACATTAACTTTGAACCCTGACTTTACTGTTTTTTTTTACCACTTTCCCAGAGCAAGAAACTAATATTGACAGAACATTTCTGTGTATTTGATGCAGTGTGAACTTCTATAAAACAGATCCCACAGACACTCAATACCTGAGTGTCTGTGGGATCATATAACACAGTTTCTCAAACGTTTTACACCACAGACCACCTCAGAAAATATTAGGCTCTCCAAGCACCATTATGATTGACGTTAAAATAAAGTAGTGTAGGCCGATGCTGTTCAGACTCTGACAGTTCATAATGCCTTCACAGTTTAGCTTGTAAACAAACATGGATGACGTATGTGTCTGCTGCATGCATGAATGTGACTATGCAGCAGGCTGATATTGAAGCAAAAATATTACAGGAAGGACAAAACATTTCAGCGATCTCATAGTTTAAGTATTATCACTTGAAATTTAGTAGTATTTTGATTATATGTTTTTAATTGAATTAATTTCACTTTTAAAGTTTTAGGAGATTCCTCAGTGTACCACAAGAGGGAGCTCGAGTAAAACCAGTGGTGCTAGTAACATGGTTTGACAAAACAGGAAATAACATGATAATGATCCCAAAGACACCCAGGACTGAGTGAAATTAAGCAAGTAAACTAAGGATTAGACTTTATTCTAATCTTTATTTTTTGTTTGAAATATTGGATAATAAAAAGTCACAAGTCAAACAGGCTGGAAGCCAGTGGTTTAATCTTAAACAAGGTATTCATAATCATATGTTCACGTCATCATATGGTTTTGATGTGAAACCTTAATCTCCAAAGTAACTAGTAACTCTAGTTGTCAAATAAATGTAGTACAGTAAAAGGTACAATATTTCAATATAGTGGAGTAGAAGTTTGAAGTAGCATACAATGGAAATACTCGAGTAAAGTACGTCAAACTGTACTTAAGTACAGTGTTTGAGTAAATGTACTGAACTATACAGACAGACAGGATTAAGAACATGACACCTTGACCTTTGAGACCTTGTGGCTGCCCTGTTTACTGTTACATTACATATACAAATTAATCAATAATGGAAAAAATCCTGTTACAGCCAAACAGAGTACTTTGGAGAAAATCATTTCAAACGAGTGTGTTAAAGATATATTTTATTGTTTGAGAGATTATGTTTTTATAATCAAAAAATATCACAAGCAGCAGTCCAACCTCTTTTATCACTACTAGAAAGATTTGGTGATTATCCTGTACACAAGGTTCACAGATTAAAAGGTTATTGCAGTATTTGGTGGAACATGTTACATTTTTTACATAACATTTACTACAGTTGCCTCAAGGGTAAATATACTAATTCACTGCAGAAATAACTGCACTGCAGAACATGATAATTAAATGCTGATGCAGTCAGGAATGGTTACTGTGATGGATGGATAAAAACACGTCTACTAACTCTCTAATACTGTACAGTAACTAAGAATTCCCTTTTGAAAACTTTTGTATCACAACTTTAATTTCTAAGTAGCCCTAGAGATCACATTACTCTCATGAACATACACATAGCATCATCACTCGGCAAATCCAGTGCAGATCATATTGGTCCTGAGGGTCTGGAGGTAGGTAACAGCAGGAGATTTCAGGAGCAGCATCGACAGTGTCAAGAAATATGTATTACGAGACAGGACGGTTAATGCTCGACTCATGCTTCAGAAATATTACATGAAAACACTAGAGGAGTTCACTCAGTATAGTGCTGATCTCCGTCGGGTGTGTGTGGTGGCATGTGGGTGGGGAGTAAAGAGTGCAGGGCAGGGTGTATATCCACGTGGAGAGGGTGGGAAACACTGAGCCAGACACAAAGGGGGGTAATTAGGTGGCCAGATGAGAAAGCCAGATTGGGACTTTTGAAATAAGTGCTACGGGATCTTTAATGACTACGGTGGGCCCTTATCCACCAAATTAGCTCTGGTTTTCATCCAGAGAGCAAGCCTGCATTACCACCAGTTTTCAGAACCTTTGTAATCAAGGATCATCATCAACAGAGGGCGGTGTGCAAAAAGTTTGGTTAGTATCAAGTTATTATGGTATAGAAAAGTATTAAGAAATCCAGATGGTATGATCTTCAATGCTGTCATAAATACAGATGTTCCTTCTGTCTATTAAATAAATACAGTAATGCTGTATTAAGATGATGTATTGTGTAGTGTGCAGCACGCACCACCAGAGGTCAGTCTCTCTACTGGCGGACACAGCAGCCAATGTATTTAAATATTTTGGGTTTAGTCCCGATGATAAAGGTAAGCTAGCAAAAACTGCAGACCACTGAAAGGTCGGAGTGGTGAAGAGTAGTGAGTGTGTAACAGTTGAACGAGTGTGAGAGCGAGTGGCAGACACTGACAGTGAATGTGCGGCTGACTGGAGGAAAAGGTGAGCAGTGAAACTGTCACTCTGGCAGTAAATGTACCGAGTAGGTTTGAGTTCAGCAGTGAATAAAGGCTGCAGCTTCTCAAGACTGATACCAACAGAGTGCTCATTTGATACCTTTTTTCCAAAGTTTCTTCTTCCCGAAAAACACTTGCAGTGATTTGCTGCAAACAAAACCATACAAATAATCTTTTTCTTTTCTAGATCTGGGTACCAAAAGGATTGAATGCAGGTTTGTGTGAATGGGGAGGTCTCACTACTACTTGGAACTGAGATGTGTCAAATGAAACCTTAAACATATTGAGTACTGATACCCAGCCATAGCCTGTGTTCAGTAGGTACTGTCTGCAGTGTAGAGTCAGGTTGAGTCCTTTTATGCAAGTTAAACACAAATACCGCCACTGCTAAAACGTCAGGAAGGTATGGAAAAATAGATACCACGTAGTGCACAATGACCTGAAGAATATGACATGCCCACTTTGGTTCCAAAAGAAAACCTGCTGTTTTTTGGTTCCAACAGGTGACCAACTTTTCAGGTTGCAAGCTCATTTATTTTTGGTGGAAATGCTCAGAATGGTTCAAAATTAGGTGTGAGAACTGGAACGGGGTCAGTTCCATGTTGGTGGAAAAGGCCTGGATGAGTTAGGACCTTGGTTTAACGTCACGAAGGACGCCATCTCCAACGGTGGTTTTCAAACTGGGTTCCAGGGACACCCAGGGGTCCTTGAGTTGGTTATACGGGGTCCCCAGTGAAAGGAGGAATGGAATATTTGAACTTTTATCACATTTTTTTGAAGTTGGTGGCTATTTTAATTGGTGGTAACTTATAATGATCCTAGTTTGACATTTGATTGACTATGAGGACTTTTTTTTTAATCGTACACAACCAAACACATGATCCCCTGCACACCTGACGGAGATAATGCCATAATGCCATGCAATATTAATAACGAACCAGTAAAACTAGGCTAAAGATGCAAAAGGCACAGGTGAGGTCTTTCTTCTTTCCATCAGAGCTTCACTCCACCTGAGAATCTTGTACTGCGGTTTCTCCAAGCCGCCTTACATTTTTAATTCTTCCCTCATTTCAGCTCCAATTCTCTGGTTTATAAGAAGTTCAGTTTCTCTGAAGTGTAAACACTGCTGTACTCAGAGGTGTCCGTGTCTAGCGGCAATCTGGAAAAGTATTCGTGTGACTTGCTCCACCTTTCTTTGCCTCCATCTTTCTTGATCTGGAACTGAACGCAGTCCTCAGAGGAGTGGAGACAGTCTGAAGCCCCGGGGACCGAAAAGGAAATCCTTCTCTCTTCCTCATTAGACGTGTGCTGCTAGGAAAGAATGTAGACATACATTTACAAAATATTTTAGTCTCTGATGTGCAAATACTCACAGCTTGAGTGTAGCATTACCTCAGTAGTTGAATTACGACTAGGTGAGCTCCCAGCAGCCAATCTGTGCACCTCCTGGCTCTGAGCTCTCGGAGTTCCAATCAAAACTGGGCTGTAACCCTGGAAATACAAACAGCAGCACACCAGCACATATGGTTAATGTACACAGACACAACGCTTATTTCAATTTCAAGCAAAGATAAATTCCTGCACACTGATTTAACTCTGTTTTTCAGCCTTACAGTGTGAGTAGGACTGGCTCTTGGGGTCCATTTCCTTGGTGTTCCAGGCTGCTGAGAGTGACTGTAGAAGCCTGAGGGCTGAGGGCTGGACTGGCTGTAGTCCTGTACACACAAACACAAACACACACAGACACATTAAACTCAGAGCAGCCACTTGGTTTGAGAACACAGTCGTAGAAAATACAAAGGAATAAAACAAGACAAATACTGTTAACCTCATTTATGAATAATTCAGATGTCTTTATTTTTCTTCATTTTGCTGATGAACAACATTATTCTTTGGACCTCATTACTGATTCGATACATTATTATAGTGACACTGACTGTTTATTTAAAGTTTAATGCTGGAAATGAAACCTAAACTTTGCCATCATATCAAGACATTAGACTTTCAGATGGTTGGTCTTTTAAGAAGAAAGAACAAAAAGTGAGTTGGTTATGGAGATGACAGTCAGCGACATGAACCGTCTCAGTGCTCCTTGTGTGGCGCTCTAATCAGTGTCTGAAATACGCAGGGTTCTACCTTCCGCTCGGTGTAAAGTGGTGCTCCATGTAGCGCAGTTGTCAATACTATTTTTTGGCTGACACAGTTGTCATTTTCTCGCACAGTGCCCACTGTGTAAGCAGCAAATGTACTTATGCCCATCTGTGCACTGCGGGTGTGTCAGTCTCAAAACGAGGTGTAGTCAGACGCATTACTGGTGCATCGTTATCTTGAGGCAGCAGAAAGTGACTGTGCCATTGACCAAAATAAAAACCTGGACTAAAGTCAGTGGTGCAATATTTTCCTGCTACTTAAAGAGCACATTATTCAGATAGTAAGATGTACGGTCTCCTGTTAGGGCATGGCAGTCAATCCATGAGTCACAAAAGTTTACATTTTTGATTAATAGTGGCAGGTGGGTGAAATAGGGTGAAGCTGTGTATGCCACTTTTGCAATGAATTTTGCAATAAAACATAATGCAGACTATTTTTATTTGACAGCATTCTTTGTATATTTAATCATTTTTCTTAATTCAGGTTTAATATTAGGTGTATTTTGCTCTATTTGTTTTTTTTTATTTAGTTATTTACAATAAAAATTCAGGTGAAAGTTTACTGTTTCAGTGCCCTGATATCATTTTGGACAATAAAGTTTGTTCTCATTGTAAAATATCATATAACAATTTACAGGAAGTGTTTGATAACAACTTTTGTTGTAAAACTTTTGTTTTTTTTTGCTCTGTAATATTCATATTGGCATCTGCCCCAAAAATCTTTCTCCTCCTGCCTGCACAGCTATCTCTATCTCCCGATTTCCTCACCTGGATGTTGACCCTCGGAGGGTTGGCTGGTGGTGCGCGGTTTGCTCTGAGGCCGGCGATGATCTGTGTGAGGCTGCAGTTTGGGTATCGCTTCATGAACAGGATGAAACCAGCCAGCGACACAAACATGCCAGAAGGGACGGTGATGGATTTGAGCAGTGCTCGCCATCTGCCTCCCTTCTCTGGAGAGAGGAGAGACACAAAAATGAGATGGATACCAGAATGAACGACGACTGTGAGGAAGAAAAGACCTGAGATATAAAACATCTGAACACAGGCCGTCACTCACCGATCACCTGCAACAGGGTGGAGGACACCAGGTTGCCATTCCCGTCTCTGATTTCATACAACCCGTCGTGCCTTGAGGTCAGCCTTGCTATGACGACCTCATTGATGGTGCCGTTCCTGCCCAGAGAGATGAGGCCCCTGTAGCGCATGTCGTAGTCCATTATCTGGCCCTCGCGGATCAGCTGCACAGGGCCACGGGGGGGTTTGGGGTCAAAAGGGCCCAGGGAGGATTCATCTGGGTATCGGCTGGGGGTAAAAATGAGGTGGGCATGAGGGATGGGAAGAAAGAGGGGCAGGTTTAGAGACTCCTTGGTGAAGCGGGTGACATTGAAGGAGTGCCCTGGATCCACATGCAGGATCGTGAACACAGAGGGGAAGAGTGCAGAATGGAAGGTATGATAGGGTGTCAGATGAAAGGGAAAAAATAAAATATAAATATTACAGTTGACAGGATCCTAAAGTTAGCAAGAAATTAATCAGCCTGCATCATAAACCCTTCTGCCTCTGCTCACCACGGACAGTGAGGGTGCTGCGGGACACCACCTTCCCGTTGCTGTCTCTCACAGTGTAGTTGCCTTGGTCCGCTTGTGTCACTCTCTCAGCCACCCAGACCCTCCCGCCCCGCAGCAGCCGACCCCGGCCCGCATTGCTTGTTTCAGGATCCGTCCGGTTCCACAGCACGATTGGCATGGCCTCATGTGGAGCACCTCGGGGAGAAAACTCCAGCAGGGAGCCATTTTCAGGGATGATGTGCTCAAAATTCTCCCCATAGTTTCTGTGGAAGGACTTAATGCATTCTGCAGCACGACAATGGAGAGAGAACAATCAGTGGTAGTGGAATGTAACTAAGTACATTTACTCAAGTACTGTATGCCTCCGCATGACCTACATAAACCAACAACACCATCAGTGAGAAATTTAAAAATATTAATTTATAGTTATTCTTAATGCCTGATTCTCCTTGAAATCAGGAGGATCAGTCTGTTACCCAGACTGGAAGAGTCTTCCTACTCCTGTAATACCAGAATATTTCCACAAAAATTCAGTATTTATAATTATATATATATTGAGTTTTTTTTCTGGGTGGATATTTGGATTCTAAATAAACTAAATTTAGGAAGCTGTAATTATATTATATTATATTATATTATATTATATTATATTATATTATTTATATTGTGGCAAATGTGTTAATAGAGGAGAAGTGAGAAATGGGGAAATACAGAACCTACTGCTTTTTGAACACTATTACTCTCATTTTGTTTTTTGTTTTTTTAAATATCTGTTTTTATTTTTATATTACGATCAAAATAAAACAATTCATTCATTCAAAGACAATAAAAGAGTCAGGTGAAGATTGTGACAGAACATGGATGGATTTCACAAAAGAGAGAAAACATTCGTACCTGAAACAGTCAAACGAACAGTCTCGTAGGTGAATCCAGACGACAGTTTGATGGCATAAAGTCCCTGATCATCATGAGTCACTTCTTTCAGCACCAACATCTTATCTCTGGTCCACTCAAACCGTGGGTCCTTCACCTGCAGGCGTAAAGTAAATAGGTTTTGGACATCTGTGCACTCAACAAACAAATAAAATACACAAGCAGCGACACGCTTTCACACACAGTGGTTTTCTCCAGCAGGACACGTCTCGGCCCGTCAGAGTTTGGTGTGAAGGTCACTGTTCTGGATGTCGAGTACACGGGCAGACGAAACTCCTTCCCGGCACACACTGTCTGGGCTTCTTCTCTTTCACCTGTTGAAGTGGAAAAGAAAGATAGCACTTAAAATCATGTGTGTGGAAGGTGAAGGATATGTTTTGACATGTGGCATCTGACTCACCCAGTACGACCCAACCTGTGGGAAGAGCAGAAGTAAAAAAACATGATCATCTCCGCCAGGGTAATGCTTAAACTTGAAATATCACTGAGGAAATTATGGTACCACTTTCTAATACTTTACTATTAAATCTGTAAGTTAGTTTTGCAGTAATCATTGTCTTTATTAATGGTTGATTAATTAATTCTTGTGAAACGTTATGAGTACAGCAAAACAACAAGGAAAAATAAGGAAATACAGGCAGAAGGCAGGGTCTCTACAGATACAGATACCACACACTTCTACTGGGTCATAAGTGATTATTGAAATGGATTATGTTTATATGAGTTTATTCATTGTTTTTCAGGAAAATATTGCATATCATATTATAATATTGTATGTTATACTTTTACAGGAACTGCGATAAATCTCCTATGTTCATACCATCCAATAGAGCTTTCTTTGTTGTAATAGCAGACTTCTTCTGTATTTCTGTTTAAGTGTGGTGTCCCCCAAGGATCTACTCTTGGACCACTTTCATTTTTAATGCACAATGCTTGTTCCCTCATCATGGTTATACAGAACCATGATGTACTCCATCACTGTTAAGGCTTATATAAGCTAAACATTAGATACAGACACAGATACAGAAGGTGTTTGTTGTGTTGTGTTTACTTTTACATCCCAGCAATTTTTTAATTCTCAAATGTTTTAACTCTTTACTCTCCTGTGTTTGGTGGTCTCGTTGTTTGTTTTTACTTTCCACTCATTTCTCTTTATTATTAGCTTTTTTTCAGATTTTAGCTCTTTGATTTGGAACAACTATGCAGTGAACTTCTGCCTAAAAAACAGCAATATCTGTGTTTCCTGCAAAACAAAGTCAGAAGGAGCCAGTACAGAGGTCAAACAGAAAAATTATTAGCTTGTGCGTTTTCTTTCTAAATTCGATTAAAAATCAATAGGCTGACAAATCTGCAGGGACACTTTTTCTTCACTTTGTTTTTGGGAAATACACACATAAAGACCCGTAGCATATCTGGATCATGGTTTATTTATTTATTAAGTTAAGAACCTTGAATTCATGACTTTTGCATTTGCATTTCTGATTGCACATGACTTACTAGCTTTAGCTGTTGGCTTCTTTGGAAGTGAGAAATTCTGTGATTATTTATCAATTACTTCACTGACATTTGTATATAAAAATGTTAAATCAAAAATATAGAAACCAATGGGTGTTAGTTGATGGTTTATCAACACGAATAACTACATTACTACCACATAAAATGATAAACACCAGAGAAAGCACAATCTGGCAACCCAATTGTTTGTTTTTTTCTTAAGAGTGTAACTGATCAGGTGGGATTATCTTGGCAAAGAAGAAGTGCTTTTTATTTCTATTTGTGAAAAATGGGAGCAAAAACAAAAGTGTTTATATTTTTGTTGAGTATATAAAGCATTAGTTAATGATTAATTAACAATTAATTAAGTCATTACTTACAATCTACGTATATGAAAAGTGGTGTCTAATGAAAAGTGGTATCAAAATTATATTCAAAAACTTACCCACAGCAAGAGGGAGGGCAAACAGGGCAGCGAGCAGGACAGAGGAGGACATCTTATCCTGTAAAGACAGACCGGAGAGACTGACTCATCTACAAACACACAAATGGACACAGATGCACATGAGACATCCATCCCCTGCCTCCTCCTCCGAGCTGCGAGACATGTCATCATCAGTCAACAGACCACAAGAATGGGGAGCTCAAACCCAACTGTAGTGATGCTTCTGCAGAGCGATACACGCTACATGCATCCAAAAATAATCAATACTGTCACGGTCCGATCCATGACGCCCTGTATACTGTGTGAAGTCATGTCCACTCAGGTGTCCAACATGTTTCCCAGCCGATGGACAGCATTACAGCGACACAGCGCACCGTTAGGCCGTCAATCATTGACAATACACAAATGATCACACGTGTCTGTGTCGCATCTGGTCTGAACTCACCTGCAGGATGTGTGAATAGTCAGTCCACCGCTGGATGTTTATAACTGTTTGTCGGACTGGGGGATAAGAGGATAATAACGTCTTCTGCAGAGCGCGCATGGGCATTGGGCCCCTTCTTTTATTTATGGCGATGGCAGGCTGTATTCTCAGCTGCTCCTACGCAAGATGCGTCACATTCTGCATTATTTCTGCCAGTTCCTGAGGATAAATACGCTACTAGCGCAAACAAGTGCACAGTTAAAAAGTGTGCTATTCCTGATGGTCTGTGTGTGCCCGGATTAAAATGTGCAGGAATGCAGAAATGAAGTTTACAAGAACACAGATGCTCACGTATTATATTTTTATATATATATATATTTTTTTCTTTTACTTTACGCACAGACATATAAATTAATACATTTTTGTTGTTTGTTTTGTTTTTGTTTGTTGTTTATTTTTCTCCGCATAGTTGTTCTGCAGAATAAGCATTGCATGTTATCAGCATTAAAATTTAAGGGCAGTAATGGTGTTTATGAATGACATTGCTTGAGGGGTGCACTGGATAGGGGTTTAGTTTAAGTTTGTTAATTTGTTTGGAAGGGGTTAAAATGTAGGACGTGTGTGTATGCTCTGTGAGCAACATTATGGGGTAAAGTATGAAAGTAACAGTTTTTTATCAAGATTATTTTTTGCCCAGCTTTCAATGTAATGTTGATACAGTGGTAAAAACAGTTAGCTATATAATGGCTGCTAGGGGTGGGGACTGTTCTAACAGTTCATTAAAATAATTCTGACAGTGACTGAACCCTCAGGTGACATATATGCACATTCATACTCTCCCAAAAAAAGGAAACTGGCAAAACTGTGCTAAGAGTCTGGTTGCAATATTACCCCTCAAAAAGCACTGTATTTTGTTTTGCATGTAAATTATTCGGGGACAGCGACCTTCAGTCTGCGCTCACAGCAGGCTATAGTGAAGCCATGCATTCGGCTGAGTATGAATACTGGACCGGGGTTTTTAGAGGGATAGTTCATGCAAAGTCTCACCTTCATGCCAACTGAAGGTCAGGTTTAATTTTTTACTCCACAAAACACTGCTGGAGTTTCACAGGAAAATAGTGTTAGAGAATCTCCCAAACAATAGTAACCAGTGTGGTAACCAGTTTTCAAATGTAAAAAACAACCGGAAAAAAAAAACAAAAATGCCTCTATACTGCTCATCATCTCATCTGCTCATCCCCAACATGCAATTCACTTGCGTGTGCACACCATCACACCAAGTTCAGACAGTGTGCACAAGAGTATGGCTCAGCTTCACTGTAGAGCCTTATCTACAGTGAAGATTTAGACTAAAAATATTGTGTGAATTTCAAGTCAACTTGGCATGTTGGGGCTTTAGGAGACTTGGATTACACCAGATGAGCAGTATTTTTTTTACATTTGAAAACTGGTCATCATTCACTTAAACTGTTTGGGAGATTCTGAAACAGTTTTCCTGTGAAACTCCCAACAGTGTTTTGTGGACTAAAAAAACCTAAACCCGACCTTCGATCAGCATGAGGGTGAGTAGATAATGACTGAATTTTCATTTCTGGGTGAGAGTGACTGCGATGGTGAAATTCTTAGCAGTTTAGTGTAAAGGCTGATATAATGTTTCACTGTGTCATATTTCTAGTGCACTTTTACAGGTGGCACTAAATTACTTTTTCTCTGGTAGAGCATAATAAGTAAGGGGGCCCCACACAAAGAGTAGCCTTGGTGCACCATGACCACCTTAATCTGACACTGATCCCTGGTCTTCCCTAATGTCAATACTGATGTCTAGTCTCAGGCTGTGACATTTTGACATCATTATGGGCAGGTAAACTAAAGAGTGATTTTGCTTTTATGAATTGTTGAATTTCAAGGATTTTTTTGTGGCTTGAAGAGGTGAAAGAATACAGACAAAAGCAAAAATTAAAGAAATTATTGATTCTTGACTTCTAATGCGGTACCACACTCCACCACTTGGTCGGGAACCGCCGCCTGTCTAACCGTATACACGCCATGGCCCTTGAGATGAGCTCTGGCCTGTGGTATATGCGGCATGCGGAGTTTGCGCACATATGGCGCAGTCATGACGCAAACAGCGTATGTAGGAAGTCTCGCCCAGTGTACCTTGTTTGTGCAGGAGAAACACACACATATTCGACCGTAACATAGAGGAACATCTATGTTACAACATTTGTAGTAAGTGGAAAACCTATTGTTTGTTAATTTGTGTTAAACTGTTGCTCTCGATGTTCAGTGTTGTTCGCTAAGAGTTTACAGAAACGTTGTGACGGTGAACACGTTAAAAACAAAAAACAAAAAACCACCTCTCTTCTCTGCAGGTCATGTTACTGTTGTGCACGACTGTTTGCTTCGTCTTATTCGGTGAGTTTGCATCCTTACAGAAGAATTTTACACGTATAATTTAACATATAATTTAACCCTTTTGACATTTAACTTTGAAGCTTTTCAGCTTTAACCTTGTAGTAGACTAGTCATAAGCGAGCTCTCCACCCTCCGTTCAGCTCTACAAATATGCCAAGTACCCCAACTGTGGTGTTAAAGTTGTGTGCTGCAGGAACTTCAGTATCAAGTAGCCTATGTGAAGTATATGTGGAGTAAAAGGTGTTCAGCTGGGCTGACTAAGTTAACTTTTGGATTTAGATAAAAGCAAACCGGAAACAAGAGGCGCTACCACCGTCCCCAATGGAATTTCTGCAAACGTCTCCTCGACATAAATCAGCCAAAAACATGGCACCTTATGAGACTTCATGAGAGGGTAAAAAAGGACACATAACAATAGAAGTGTAAACTAAAGTGTATTATTTACCACTGTTAGACACTTATTTCACAGAGGGCAATTAGGGACACATACAACAGAACTGTGCTGTAAACTAAAATGAAATCATGTAACATTAAAGAGGTAGATGAATATTTTGTCAATGAGTATGACTTCACAGACGTATTGTAACACTGGAGGCAGTTAACGTGATTTGTGCGTGAAATGACATGAATAAGTCCCCTTTTTGGTATCTTCCATGCCATCTTGACTGTAAGGAAGCTGGAGCAGAAGAAACCTCATGGGCCACTACTGTATGTTTCTGTAGTCGCCATATTGGAGAGGTCAAGATCTGCTAACAAACAAACGAAATGCAGACTTCACAACAAAAATTAACCATGATAGTGGTTACTTATCAGATTAAATTCAGTTAGTAGGGGGCGATTTAATCTGCTTAATGCCAAATCGTTAATCTTATAAATAGTCACCACTCCCATCAATGAATCCGATCAATGAATTGGCAACATCAAGTGTTAATTATTAAATTATTTTGTGTCCACCTTATCTTAATATTTTCTCCGTCTGTCTCTCCCTCATTTGTATCTTTCTGACTGAAGGTTCATCTGCTGGTGTTGTAAGAAAAGAGGTGTGCTTTGGC
This sequence comes from Lutjanus campechanus, assembly GCA_027495735.1. Taxonomy (NCBI): domain Eukaryota; kingdom Metazoa; phylum Chordata; class Actinopteri; order Lutjaniformes; family Lutjanidae; genus Lutjanus; species Lutjanus campechanus. The sequence goes on from JAJHUR010073974.1 coordinate 61,132, forward strand.
AGACACTTTAATTTACCATTTGAATATACAACGCCTATATTCCATGGAAAGGTGTACTTCACTCCAAGTGGTGAGGTAACCGGGAAACTACTGATAGACGATGGGAAGGTGAGCAGCTTCAGGGGCTGTCATTTATACTTTCACCAATTTCACTATGACATCCATGCATGTCAAGAAAATGGAAAAAAAGTCTGTTTTTTCTTCAAGTCAAAGTAAACCAGGTGTTGTATGAGACTGAGGAGAATCTGCACTGTCCTGAGTAATTGTATTTGTGTTCTTCTCAGCTTCAGGTAGAGGACCCACGCATCAAAGTTGGCATTGGCTCAGTTACTTTCACAGATTTGAAAAACAGTGATGATGGAATTATCTCCGTCTCAAATGACGGCCGTAGACGACGTGATGTCATCAGGCTGGTAATTACGGGTGAGAATGTGTCACTTTACTGCATATAGGCTCTATTCCATCAGAACACTTCTGTATAAATAATCATGTAAATAAATATTTCTATTAGCGATGTGCAGTATTCCTATTTACAGTAAGTTCACCCTGTTTTTTTCTGTATGTGCTTCTTCAGATTGTAGTGAATTTATTTCGCGCACTTATGGGGATGAGCTGAATCTTGATGTTCCTAGAGATGCTGAATTCCTGGAGTTCTCTCCTGGTTCGGATGGTGGTGAACAGGTCCTGTGGAATCGCACCAACCCTCAGACCAACAGGGGAAGCAGAGGAAAGCTGAGGCGTAATGTCTGGGAGCTTACCAGGCTCACCCAGTCAGACAACGGCTTCTACAACTTAAGGAGAAAAGACAACTCTCTGATACGTAGGATACATCTCGAAGTAGAAGGTGACGTTAAGAACTTGTTAAAGCTGCATGTGAGCTTTTAGATTGCTGTGTATCTGACTAACTGTTCTTATATAATCTACTCTTTATCACACACAGCGGACCATAGATACGATAGTCTAAGTGTGGGCGAGCGGATTTTCATCGAAAACCCGCCCGGCGATGGCCCGTGGGTTGTGACTTTTGAATCTGAGACATACCCTGATGAAGAAATACCATTGGTTGAAGCAGGCAGGCTAGTCAGAAGAACTTACTACCCATCAAACCATTTTAGCTGGAGAATTCAGGTTGAGTATGAAGGCATAGAGATCAATCCTGTGGAAGACGCAGACGCTGGCAAATTTAGGTTCAAAGACCCACAAGACAACGTAGCCCTGATCTCTCACCTGGAGATAAAACCAGGTGAGGAGCAGTTTCTTACAGAAACTACCTTTTTTTCTTACAGAAGGAAAAATGTATAAGCAAACTATTACTGATGACTCAAACTAACCCCCACCCTCCCCCATTCTGGTCTTACAGTATTTGCTCCTGAAACATCACTTTATGTTGGTGTTTCTGTCGGGGTTATTGTTGGGACGATTGTCTGCTGTTGCTGTGTGAGAAAGTGCTGTTGCAAAAAGAGCTCTTCCAAAAGGGACGAGTCTGCTCCAGAACTTCCTGTATATGACCATGTAAGTACTTCCCCAAGTGGGCTTTCAGACCAACTTTTATATGTGTTGCTATTTTTTACTTCCAACATCCTCTCTGCAGTCGCAGGATCAGAATCAACCTGCAGTCCCAAGTTACTCCGCTGAACCGGCTCCACATTACTCTCCTCTGCCAAGGAATCCCCCTGTTACTTACTCCCCTGGGCTGGTAGGTGTTAATCAATAGTTTTTAAACTGTGGGATGCTTTCCTGAAGCATCAGTGTGCAGCATGTTGCCATTTAGCCAGACCTGTTTGACCTCGATACAAAATTTCTACTCACAAGTATTTAAATTGATCCTTCACTAAGCCCCATAGTTTAGCAACCATGAGTAAAGCTGTCAAGCTTTCCATTTCTCAACATGTTGAAGGCGTGCAGGAGCCTCTGAGAAGAGTGATACTCGCATTCATGAGTCTGTATGGTGGCGTCTTTTTTGTAGTCTCTCAAAAATGTGAAACACAAGAGCACACGTGTGATGAATGGATTAAACTCTCTCATCTGCTCTAGCATAAATGCGAATGTTAGCATGTCTGGCTAACTAACGCTAGCTTACTAGCTACAGTAACTTTACCTCGACCCAAACTTAAGATACCACTGCATATGCATTTGTTATGAGGGGTTTGAGGAAGAGGATGTGGGCTGATGCAGAGTCAAAGTGGGTTGACGACGATGCCTCTCTCTCTCTCTCTCTGGTTCGCTGTCTCAAGTCTAAGCAGGGTTAGCTTAGCTCTTGTCCTGGTCTGGCTCGTCTGGCTGGGTGACCAGACGATCCTTTGATCATTTTTCCAGTACTGACTCCTCACATGCATTTTTTTTTAACCTTACAGGTGCAACAACCAGTGAACATCCATGTGAACCCCCTTCAGCCAGAGGTACACACACACACAAAATACAGAATTCTCATTAAATGCACGAAGTAGGGGCATCAAGTCTACTAGCATAAATACAAGGGACCCTTTCGAACTCCTGCTGCTTTTTTCAAATTTCTGGTTGTGTCTAGAAGGGAACCCTACAAATGTGAAAGATTTTGCAAGAGTTATAATTTTAGCCCAATCTTTCCCTTACCCTAACCAAGTGTTTTTGTCCTTAAATCTGCTCAGCTCTTGTCTGCGCTGTGCATGTTCCATTATTGTGGTATTGTAATTTAATGTGATCTGTTTTTAAAACCAACCTGTGAAGCTGAAGGCAAATTTCACAATAAAGATCTTTTATTATTATTATTATTATTATTATTATCATTATTATCATTATTATCATTATTATCATTATTATCATTATTGTTGTTGTTGTTGTTGTTGTTGTTGTTGTCATTATTATTATTATTAAGTTTGTTCAACTGTTATTAGAGCACAGAGCAAAGGGGCAGGAGGAGTCAGCTGGTCTTAACAAACAACAAGACTCCTCATTCTAAGACTGATTTCTGACACTTCAAAAGCATACTTTTACTGACTCTGATTTATCAACATACATATTTATCTTGGTTATTTTTGGTTCACTTCTCTCTTTAGGCTGCAGCTCCAGGAGGGCAGGGAGCCGCTCCAGCCTTTTCACTCAACTCTGATTATCTCTCCTCGGACGCTGACCCAAAGTTTGAGCTGAAAGGACTGAAGAATCCCTCTGCTTACCCGCTCAGTTCAGACTCAACTTTCTGTGATGTTTATAACTCTGATAAACTCAACTTTCTGTGAGGGGCACAATGAAAATTCAAGTGACGCATAGTTGAATTTAGCATTGTGCTAAATTTTAGACTAGCTGGAACACAGCCATTTCAGTCCTTGATGAATGCACATTAAAGGGATAGTTCGGATTATTTGAGGTATGAATTGATAGTCACTATATTAGCTACAGTAGATGTTGGTCAGCACGCCCACAGTTTGAAGAAGCAGAAAGGGACACTGCTGTGGACAAGGTCAGGAACAACGAAAAATTAAAAAAGGTCCACCTAAAAATCTACATCAGTTTAAGTGGTTAAAATACCTTTTGTTACCGACCTGTCCACAGCAGTTTGTGCCCCTCTCTGCTTTTCCTAACTGGGGGTATTATGACCTGCATGTACTGTAGCTGATAGACTAATTATTGATAAATACCTCACAGAACCCTACCTCAAATAATTCTAACTTAAGTTTCTGCAAACCTGCAGAGTCATGGTGATTGGTGCACAGGACCATGCAGACTGAAATAAGAATCAAGAAATCATTCACACTATGCTGAGTGTTGTGTTGGATATCCTCTTTTTTCTGTATAAATTAACACACAAATGCAATTTGATCAAAGTTTAAGGCCAGTGCAGTATTGATCTTTATCAGTTAACTTGATAACTTGAGATTGGTTGGATCAGTCAAGACCAAAGCAGTGAACTGTGGGAGTAACAGCAAGGCATAAATCAGTTTGTCTATTTCAACAAATGTAGTGGGCAATTTTTTAAATTTGACTATTTCTCCCTCTTTTTTCTCAGGTTTGGAGGAATAATGCACATATAACATAATGTTTTAATTTTAGCTGTGTTTCAAGAGTAGTGTGCCACACTCAGGATATCTGTATGATATGCATTATTAACATGTGTGCCATAAATTTAGGCTACAGAGATGATGTTACAGTGAGGGTCTGTCTGTAGCAGATTTTAGATTTTGGGGAGTCAAACTAGAGTCAAGCTTACTTCATCTTTCATGGAGATGACAACAATACACTCAGTGATTTAAGCCACTGAATAATATTTTATATGGTTGTTTAAAGCCTTTATCTTGTGCCTTCAGCTTCATATATCATCTTGTCTGTGTCTGTTATTGTTACATTTTGAGAAATTATATGAGATATTTTAAGTTTTTTTTAAAAGGGTCAATGCTATATCTGGAAACTGTTACACTCTGTTTTTGTGTATATTTGTAGATCTTGTGTAAACTGGATTTTTTTTTGCCATAACCTCTGATCATGGTCATGAAATTAATGTAAAGTTGAGGATAATGTATAGAGATACAAATGTTTGTCTGCATTATATGTACGGATGTGTAACTATACTTTGACTTTAATGTTTAAAATAAGTTTGGCTGTTCCTTGTATTAACTGATCATTTGATTCCTTCGTTCCTCATCCACTTTTTCAAAGTGTCAGTGAGCGAGTCGCTGCACCACAAATTGCTTCCAGTGGTGAAGCCGCTGTAGACAAAAGCACTGATCAAATGAATGTAATAGTATCAATAAATAAAATCTTAACCACAATCTTTGCATCCATGACAACTGTTTGTTTGTTACAAATGACAATAGAAACACACAAAGAGACAATTAAGTTATAGTACTCAAATCACAATACTTTTTTTTTAATGAGTAAAAAGATGATGCAAATAATACACATACTCCACATGTCAATATTTTAATATTTTGGAGGTATCTGCAGTAAAATTAACAAATACTATGGGCTCTTTTCAAAGTTTTTAATTGTTATAAACAATAATTACAGAGGCAACATATTTATAGCAGACACATTAATGTTCTATGTAATTGTGTAATTTTACATTGCTGGTCAAAGGCCCTAAAAACCTATTTTCATGATTAAAGTCTTTCTCTGAGAACTGTGAAAATACTGTTTACTTCCAGAGTTAGAACATTTTTGTTGTTTGTATTGTTCTTTCCCATGAAAGACATCAGTATCCGTGCTTTTGTTTTTGTCTTCTGACTGGTTTTAGAGGATAAGAGGATGAAGAGGATGAAGCTTATTTGATGATACTCTGTTCTGGTGTGCCAATAAATTTCAATTCAATTCAATTCATTAGCTTTATTGGCATGACTGCATAAAATAAAATGTTGCCAAAGCATATCAGTACAAGCATGCACATAGTAATCAAAATAAACAATAATAACACAAAAGGCAAAAAGGCATGGAGAACATGAGGGGCTATGGAATTGGAAAAGTTGATGTAGGTTCATCATTTTCGATGGACCTAAAACAAATTAGTTGTTCATTAATAAGCAACATTAGTCACTGGGTCTTGTGGGAGGGGGGGTCCACAGAGTTGTAGAAATTTACTATAAGTTCAAACTATTTCAATATTTACGAGAACAAACTAACTATTTAGATTTCCACATTTCTTTTCTTAACGTTTTACAGATATATTTTTATGGCGCTCCTATGACTCCGTATATGAACACACTGAGCGAGAGATCAGGAGAGAGGGAGAGTGAGAGAGGAGCTCAGACTGTTTACATATTTTTTAGGAACGTCTCGATGTGGAGATCCGGACAGAAAGAGTGAGAGCTCACTCCAACACACAGGAAGTTTCAAAGTGTCAGAGAGCGTCACTGCAACCATAGAAACTCCTGCTCATGTCCAGAGGGGAACCCTTGATTTACTCTCCATGATCATTTAACATTCTTCGCGGATCTGGGGTTCCCTTCTAGACATCACCGTAAAACTTGATCCGAAAAAATGAAAGCAAGAATTCCGCTCCGCTGATGTGAAAGCTTGTACTGTCTGAACTTTTGAGGCGTCTGTGGCGACCTGACCCACTTCAGCACTTTGTCCTCGGACCTCGCGGTTGCAACAAGAGAGAGAGAGAGAGAGAGAGAGAGAGAGAGAGAGAGAGAGAAAATAAATAAAGCACACCAACACGCGTGCATACGGTTCCGATGTAAACTTAATTCCAGTGATGTCTCACACCAACCTAATAACGTAATAAGAGCTGTGAGCTGAGTTATGTTACCTTGCTGGAGTGAAATTTATTCGCTCTTGCAATAAAATTACATGCAGAAAAGCAGGTGGCCAACAACAACGCCTCGATAACAAAATAAGAAACCGTTTGTGTTTAAAATAATGCAAAATGGGCTAACAGCAAAGGTAGATTATTATGTGACTGCTGAAGGAAGAAGCCCTCTAAAAATTACTTTATGTCACGCCTAGTCCTGTTTTTTGTTTATTCCGACTCCCGATGTGGCCCCGAACGCAGCATTACATCTTGTTGCAGAGTGTTCCTGAGACGCTTCAGTCTGGACCAAATGACCCAATGGACAGACCGACATCGCTTTGTGGCAAAGTTGTGCCCCTAGCGTGGCTAAACAAAAAAAAACAAAAAACGTTTTGACTTCTCCCCACGATGTCTGTATTCTAACATGGGTTGTGTAGGGATGTGGCTAACGCTAGAACCAGTTTATAGTGGTTTAGCAGTAATTTCCCACTGTACTTAAACGCATCACGAGTAGCTCCTTGGAAACGCCCTTTTGGGTGGGCCCAGGCACCCTGCCCTTCGTGTTGCATTCAGTTACAGTAGCCTACATATATGTCGGATGCGGAATAGGTGCAATTTAAAACCTATGTGTCAATACAGTGAACATAATAATATCATATAGTACAGAGTTGATGACATCGTGCGGTTAACTGGCCGAAGACGGTTTACTCTGGACTCGGGTTCGTGTCTTTAGGAGCGGCAGATGATGATGGTGATGATGGTGATGATGGTGATGAGAGTGTTGCTGCTGCTGCTGGGTTGGTTTTGTGTAGGTGAGTAAAGTGGAAAAATTATTAATCCTCCTTTAGCTGGACTCGATGTATGACTATATGCTGTTTTTTCCTGACTGTAAAGACTCAGCAGTGAACTAATCAAATCTTTAGTAGGCCTACTCAGTGGTGCGTGACCAAGTAGGTTTTGTAGTCATGCACAATTAAATTTTCTATTGGTTATTTCCAATTTTGTCTACTCCTACTCGACTACGTTTAAGTGTGAAATATTGTAATTTTTACTTCACTGTATTTATGTCAGAGGTTGCCAGTTGCAGTGATTTTATTCACAAAACAAAATCTCATGTATTATTATAGTTTAAATATTTTTTTGGTGACTCAAAGAAACGTAGACATGCGGTATACTGCTGTGCCAATGCTCATTTTCATAATATGACAAGAATTAAAATTAAAATTAAATGTTATATAATTATATTAATGCACATTCACAAATATAAAGGAGATGATATAATAAAAATATAAGGATTGTATTTAAAATTGGAACAGTATCAAAAATTCAAAATAAAAATGAAAAAGGAAAGGGCAATTTTCAAAATAAAGGCATTAAATACAATTGATAAAGGCAAAACAAATAAATGTGTTTATACAAAATAAACAAATATATGTATCATTGTAGATATTAAGATTATTTTCAACATTTTGTAATTTAAAACTCCAAAAGGGGTCATTTGTAAGAAAGAGCACTTTTACTAAGTGCATTCAGCCAAGAAAAAAGTACTGTGTGTACTGTGTAAACATGTACTTTTACTCAAGCAGCATTTTGTGCAGGACAACATGTTCTTGCATTGTGAGTGTTGCTACTTGCACTCAAGTAAAGATCTGAATACTTCTTCCACCACTGAACTCAATCATGATGAGCATCCTTGAGATGAAATCTTTAGGTCATATGACATGATTTTATATACTCTGATATATGTGTGCATCCTTTAAAAGGTTACTTGTTCACATGTATTCTAAAATATAGATACATGTCCAAATTTTTGTCTTACTGCATAACAATCTGGTCACAGGCAGGTTTGATTAGGGCCCAGTGGATACAGATAAGAGGCGTTGCCTGTCCTGGCAGAGGCAGAGCTGGTAGGACTAGAGCATCCACTAGGGATAACTGGGCACTGCAGTTCAGAAAGGAAGTCTGTGGTCAGTTTGCTTCCTAATTAAAGTAGTGAAGAAGTGGAATTTAATACCCACAAACATTTGAGTCGCAGGAGGTCTCGCAGTTTTTTGAAACCAGCCTCAAGCTTTGGTTAAAGCAAATGTAATGTTACAAAAAGTGCTTGGATTTGGGATAAACTGCGTGAAATTGCATTACTTTCATAATAAATCACAACTTGGCTGATTAGTAGTTGCTGTTTAGATAAATAAATAAAATAAGTCAGGTATTGGCTTAGCCAGGTTGTATAGGATGCTAAGTCAGTAACGATTATTTTCATAGTTGATTAATCGGTCAGTTATTTTCTCGATTAATTTATTGATAGCTGTTTGTTTTAAAATGTCAGAAAATGGTGAAAAATGCTCATCACTGTTTCCCCAGACATACGATAACGTCTTCTAATGTCTTGTTTTACTCACAACTCAAAGATTTTAAGTTTACCATCATAGAGGAGTATAGAAACCAGAAACTGTTCACATTTGAGAAGCTGAAATCTGAGAATTGTGACTTTCTTTCTTAAAGAAATACTCAAACTGGGTAATTGGAGGTCACACAGTTTGAAACTTGAAACTTTGTTGTGTTTTCCTTTAATTGTCATCTTTCTGTTGAATGCTACCACAAAACATAATTTTGGTTGTTGTGTAGAACAATAACATCTGATTTCATGTGGTGAAGGAGTGAAATAATCATTTTGAGTACATGTATGTAAATATGTAATTTACCACAGGTGTAAGGTCTCTTGAAAAGTGCTTGAATTTGAGTTTAGAAAAGTTGTAGGACCACTGAAAAGTATCACTTCTAATAATAGCCACAATGGTTCTATTTATTATCCCACAGTGCTGGGCTTTCATGTAGTCTGCAGCTTTAAGTGGTGTATTTGTGGTTGGTCTTGTCTACCAGCCCAGGATCAAGAGATGTAAATGAGCTCTTAGCTTACTGGTGCAGTTACTTTTAATTGTGTGCTGTCCCTGTAAAAATAAACAAAAAATGCTGACACATATTTCAAAGGTTTGTACTCAGTGTTTTCTTTTTTATTATTTCTTTTGGAATTCCTCTACAGGCCTCTCAGCTGATGAGGAAACGTACGGGGAAATGCTCAGGATACGGCTGCACAGAAGGGCCCAAACCATCGAGTTCAGCCCTAAGTTCGGATCAGATGTGAAGACCGTGTGGGAACGTGAAGGTGACGACTCTTGGGATTCATGGAGCGCTTGGAACAAGCCGATGGGTGACTTTGTAATACGCAGTTTAACCCAGGAAGACAGTGGCATCTACAGAATGAAAAGCAAACTTCAGACACTGTTGTATTCCAGGACCATTGATGTCGTAGGTGAGGATCCTTCTTAGTTCTCAATTGATCTAATTTCCTCTCTTGGCACCTCTTGTTGTCATGACACTGGCTGTCACTCATCTGTGTTGGTCTCAATACTTGTGATAACCTGTTCAAGTTTAAGACTCAACTGTCTCATGTTTTATAACTGAGTCAAAGTGAATGTCCAAATCAATTCTTCAATTACTTCAGATAGTTTCCTAACATACATAAAGTATCATTATAACACATTCAAAAAGGCACGTCATATTTAAGACAATACACTTTACAACAGAACAACTGAGTGAGTGAAAGCAATATCAAACGAAAGGGTAAATTACACGACAACAGTAAATACTGAAATAAAGAAAGAATACACACACATACAAAGGTAATTGAGGAATAGCGGTTCATTGATATTCATAAAGATGTAGAGCTTTTTCAGTTTTGCAACATTTCACATTTTTTTTATGTAGTATCATCTTTTTTAAAAATGCAGCAAATATAGGAGTAGTTTTTAAGAAATGACTTTTGCGAATGAAATATTTTGCCAAAATTATAAAATTATTGCTCCCAGACTCCGTTTTTTTGTCCTCGATTTGGAGACCAGACTTTATGTTTTGATTTGTTAGAAACAAGCTATTTTGATCATTGTAAGTTGTCTAATAGGTGAAGTCACGCCCCCTCTGGTGGACCATCATGGGACCTAATTTAGGAAAAAACATGAATGATCATCAATGGCGTAATTCGAAAGACTGCATACCCAGAGGTCGTGTAAGTGGAGTCAGGACTTTCTCCCTCCAAAAGCTAACATAAGCCACTGAAGCTACATTCAAACAAGATAAAACAAAATAATTTGTCTTAGTTCATGTGTTGTTACGAAGTTAGATCCCATGGGGCACACTAGAAGGAGTGTGACTTCGCCTGTCTATACTTATCTACATGAGAAAATAAAGATTTTTGCAACATTTGAATTACAAAAAGTACAAATATTAAATTTAAACCTTTGATTTAAGAAGTCATCAAACAGGTAAACCTCGTTCATCATCTTAACTTATTTCGTGTTCAGTGGAATTGGAAAAGAGAGGTGACTCTAACTTTTAACTATAACATTGTTGGTGTATTCTTGGAACTTATTATGTTTCCTCTTTAGTGATGAAGGGAAACAAACTTGAAGAGAGGATAGTCCTTAATAATTTATCGTTGCATTTTTTATCCAGAAAGCTACACTCATCTATAATTAATGAAGCCTCTTGTGGAATAACCACTGTATAGGTCAGCATGCCTGTCATTGCTTGTGGGATTGCCTTAATTATTGCGTTATATTACCTGTTAGTACAAACAAGATTGTATTTTCCAATGAAGTACCATATGTTAAAATATCACTACAATTATCTAATACATGTATTATCAATCAGGGACCATTCTCCATCCATTCCTTGTAAAAAAAAAATTTAATTTGCTTCCATAAAGTTATGTTTGTATTTAAGTTTCCATGAATGGCGGACTTGTTGATGAAAAGCAGATCGCTTCACAGGTAATTGGGAAAAATCAAAGTCCCATCTGAATAAAAACCAAAATTCCTGATGTTTGTGGAAAGAAAAGCAAACTTTTACCTTTTCTAATGGAATTTGCAACTAGTTTAATTTGATGATACCATTCATTGGAGTCAGTCACATTTTAACCCCTCTTCCTCAACAGATCCATAAATATCACTTCTCCTTAAATAATACTAATTATTGTTCCACATAAAGTTGAAGTCTTGATCAATTTGTCAGATATATCCACTGAATAGGCTGGATACACAAGTCTAGATAAACTCTCCGTCCTCTTAAATAAAAAAGTCTCTTTGAAGTCAAATATTAAGAATAGTCCCTCTGATCTCCATATTATTTTTCTATTTCCCTAAAATTTTTCAACAGCATTTCTCCAGGTTTTGCTGTTCAGCTCTGTTGTCTTCTGCAGATTAGCTCAAAATTGTTAAAGGAATAATCTGCAACATTTCCCTAAAAAACAATGTATAGACTGCTAAACAAAGTCCCATTCAGTCATCACTAATGACCCACTAGAAGTGTGTGGTGGTGGCCGTATCTGCAGCTGCCCTCTGCTTGTATTTCTCTTTAGCTGTGTTCAGGATACTGTATCAACCCAAAATGCCTGTATTTTACATCCTGAATGACAAATGACACAACGCAATGATCAACTATCTTGCTGGTACGTTAACGAGCAGCTCAGATGAATCCTGCTGAATCTACCTTTAAAAATATTTCAAATGCAGTCCATTTACAGTATAGGTACCATCCTAGTTTTCTAAACATCTAACAACATTTTCAGACAGTGCCCACTGCTGTTCAGTGTTACACTGTGACTGGATTGCTCGCTGCCTTCAGACCTCTTTCATCCACCAAAGTGACTGGCATCAATGCTTTTTCTCACCCCTTGCAGCTTTTTACACAGAGGGCAGGTCAAGCCTTCGCTAGATTAGGATTAAGTTTGCTGTTTCCAGATTTTTATTCTAAAATACCAAAGTGGTAGCTTTCAGGGGTGTTACAATATGGTCGATGGACAATGATATTGATGCTGGGTTTAAAAGGGTCCTTGTCTCGACTCCTCATGTGAGTAACTTATCTTAAAAAAGAAAATAATAAACAAGGCTAATAAACACAACCTTACCACAATTTCAGAATTAAATTTAAAATTGATCAAAGTGAGCTTTTGGTTTCATTAAGTGAAATCACTGGCATAATCAATGTTTGTTGTTCCCAGTTGACTGGTGTAATAAGTTAGCCTTTTGAATAAATTATTCAGATCTGACCATATGATCTTTGTATGGTGCATTCCAAGAAAATGGCAGCTATATCACACTTTATACTGTCTCATAGGGGTATCACAATTTCGACATTAAATGGAAAATCGATCGATCCCTATCATTTAGCCAATCTTTTTAAAGAAGAATTTGAAAATGTAAATGACAGTTGTGAGGGAATAAAACCAATGATCTTGTCATCTGGTGATAAATATTTAAATTGAATCAAATCAAGAATCGTGACACCAGTAGTAGCTTTATATTCAACGTACAGTCACACATTTCTCAAAATGGTGAACTATTCTTTTCAGACGATCACAGGTGCCACGCTGTGAAAGGCAAAGCTTTACACGAGGAACTAAGACAACACAGGATGAGTCTTTGGCACTCAAAAGATTTTGCCTGGAGAATCACTTTGATGTCCTCCCTCTTGTGTGTCCTCTTTTCCAGAGAAGAGGGAGTCCTATGAACGGAGTGCTGGTGAAAGTCTCATCATCCGTTTTAATCTGGATACGCAAAACTGCAACATTTTCTTCTATCCAGTACCTCCCAAAGAAACAACAAAGACTCAGATAGTTCGTTATGGCATGCTGAGGGATGACGCTGACTGTTCAGGGTTTAAGAAGCACTTCCCATGTGGGCTTGAAAATCGGGACCTCAAAATGTCATGCAACGGGCGCTTTGAGTTCAGAGATGCAAATGACAACACGGCCTTAGTGGTGAACCTGCATATGAAGCGTGACGAACGTAAGTAACGTGCTCTGTAATGGTGTCAAATGACTGTTACTGAATTATCATCTTGTCTTTAAAAAAAACTTTGAGTTCAGCCTCTTTTGGTTTGTTTTTAGCTTTTATTCATCCAAAACAGTTTCACAGAGGTTTCAAGGAGTGGTACAGTTGTTTCAACCCAAAGGAGATCACTCAATCCTGATCCTAAACCCAGATTAGACACCAGAGTTTTTCCAGTTTATTCTTTTTCTCTTATACATACTGTGCTTATTTACTGTTAGTGTACTGTATCTATTTGCTATTATATAAAACCTGGTAACTAGGGTTCATGTGATATACCAGTATTGACAATAACCATGATATTTTCAAAATGAAATATTGATATCATGTTAAAAATATACATTTGGTTTACATACCATGTAAATAATACAGTGCCTCTTAAACATAAAGTTCCCAAAATCGTTGGGTGTCATTTTTGTATTTTACATCCCAGATAGATTCACAGTCGTACACATTAGATAAAAGCAGCATATACTCACTTTCGAGAGGCTAGAAGCAAAGCAGCAAATGTTTGACTAGCTTTCAAACTGCATAATTAATCAATGATGAAAATTGTTGGTGAAATTTTTTCTGCCCGTCGACTAATCGACTTTTTGTTTCAGAACCAACGAGTGAAATGTCTAAAGTTGGTCTTGGATTTGGTATTTTCGTCGGTATATTGTTCTGCTGTACCTGCGTGAAGTGCTGCTGCGGTGGGGGTGACAGCTCCACCGAAAAGGAAGGAGCTGAGACTCCTGCTGATACTGAACCCATCACATCTTACCAGGAGGTGAGTGCATTCTGCATTAAAGCTATCCTGACACTTCTGGGTTTGTAGAAGAATGTCCTGCTGTTGAAATTGTTTGTGTACTCAAGTGTGTTTGTGTGTCAAACTGCAGTCTGACAGTCAGCCTGTTAGACCGAGGTCAGCACAGCCCAGTCCACGCCTCCCTGCTCAGCGCCCTCGCACTCCGACTGGCCCGCAGGTTAGTGTGTGTTGCTTTTTCATAGAGAATTTCTTTTTGCTTATTCTTTTCATCCTCCACTTATGTGTTGTGTATCTTCACTTTGCAGATACACAGTCGTCCACGTAAACCGCCAGCTTATTCTAAGGTATGATGACCTTCTACCCAGCAGTCTGAGCATGCATAATACACACACACACTGATAAAAAATATATATTTGTATTTTTCAGTGCCTTTTAAAAGACCAAATTGTTTTTTTTATAGCTCTCTGGTGTGTTGTTAACAAATTAAAGGTACTCTAATTTGTAATTCAGTCAGTGTACCAGGTTACATTTAGGAAAAATAAAAGGGCCATATTTTGTTTTTCCTATAGCATCTGTCTTACTCTAGATTGTAGGTGTTCAGGAGTTTTAGGATTTTTTTTTTTTTTTTAGGAATTTCAAAGTCCTTTAAATTCTTCCTATTTCAGAGTCTTAGAGCCTTTGGGTCCATTGCTGAGGTTTAAAAAAAGAACATTTGTGTACTTACAGATCAAAAATGAAGGATCAGGACATGAAACAGACGGAAACCAGACAAATGAAGGAGTTCCTATTTTCCAGAAAATGGTAAGAATAGAAGCAGCATCGATGACAAAAGACAACACAAATCATATATTCAATGAATCTTGAGGCTTTTAAAGAGTTCTGTCCAATCACTGCCTTCATAACATGCAAAATAGCACTTTGTTGATTCACAGGAAACTTTGTTTTAAATTTGGTTGTGAATCCAAACTGTGGTCAGCTTGTCGGAACCTCTGCTGCTTTTTGTCCCAATTTCTCTCTATGTTTGTGCGTAAGTGCAGCGAGGTAGTTATGCTGTCTGAGCTCCAATACATTTGTGTCCTAAACAACCTACTAAACAATTTTTAATTCACTATTTTTCAATCAATTATTAATTTTAGTACAACTTTCTACTTTTGTTTTGATTCTATCAGGAGGCACACAGGGTAAGATAAAAGAAAAGAAAATAATTAACTTTAATTATCCAGTGTCTGGGTCTCATGTCATACAGAATCTGTCTTGTGTATCATCAATGTATTGTCATGTAACTTGACAGGACGGCACTAGATAATATGTGTGTCTGTCCCTAACACAAATCATGAAACACTGTAATCTGAAGGGCACTTAGGCCTCTCAAGTCAACAACATCAGGCACAATATACTGTATATCAGGCATAATATACGTCAAACACATTACTGAAGTTATTAAAGATTATCTTTGCTTGTGCATTTTGCAGAAATATCTGTGGTAATAATTTAATTTGACATAAATATTCTTCACGTAGCACCTGATAAACAAACTAATATCTGTAAATGAATTTCTGGCACTTTTGGATTAATATGAGATGCTTGGTTGTGATACTCTGATACCCAGTGATATGTCCGTCTCGCTCTCTCTCTCCCCAGGGTTCAACTCCAAAAACCACGCTAGACATCCCAACTGTCCCCATCCACATTGAGTCTGACGACGAGCCGCGGTTTGAACTGAAGGGGGTGACCTTTCCCTCCTTGCTCGGCTCAGACTCAGCTTGCGCTGATGTTTATAACTCAGACAAACTCAACTTCCTCTGAAAGCCTTCATTTCCAAAGGTGCACTCAGATTTCTAAACTTATTCTCATTACTGTGACAACAAAGTTCAACATTTTGAGAAAGACATTTTCTCTCACACATTCACCAGTGGCTTCTTGAAGTCTGGAGTTGGTTACCTGGCAACTGGTCCCGGCCAAGAAGTAGTCACCCTGTGGAAGACATTTGAGATGTAATGGATTAAAGAAGATAACATTATAATTAATGAATTCAAGAGGTGTTGGTAGGCAAATGTATTTACTACAGAAGATAGCCAAGCTAACTGTCCCCCCCTGTTTCTAGTACATTATGCTAAGATAAGCTAACCAGCTGCTGGCTGTAGCTTCATATTTATCGCACTGACATGAGAGTGGTGTCAGTCTTCTCATCTAATTGTTGGCAAGAGGAGAATGAACATATTTCCCAAAATGTTGGACTAGTCTTTTGACATTTACACTCTTTCTAGGGAGCTCACACAGAAAGACACATAAACTTCTCACTGACAAATCTGTTCTTCCACATGCAAACTCCACAATGTTCCTTTGTGCCAAAGTTTAGTTTAAAAAAAACAAAACAAAAAAACAACAACAACAAGGAACAAGTTTGAATCTGGGTCATTCACATTTACTTTAGTTTCACTATTAACCGTAGAGCCTTCAAAAGCCACGTGTGGCCAGCAGACCATGAAACTTGGATCACAGTTTCAAAGCCATAGGTGAACGGGAAAACATGTAGCTTACTCAAAATTAAGGGTGCCTGCATTATTTACAATATTTTTCTACCTCGTGAGTCTCACTCAAAGAGTCTTATTAGTTTCTCATAGTACACTGAGGGAATACATTTTTCATTCCTGCACCTCT
Source organism: Lutjanus campechanus (assembly GCA_027495735.1). Taxonomy (NCBI): domain Eukaryota; kingdom Metazoa; phylum Chordata; class Actinopteri; order Lutjaniformes; family Lutjanidae; genus Lutjanus; species Lutjanus campechanus. The sequence goes on from JAJHUR010073974.1 coordinate 77,627, forward strand.
GTCAGGGATACAACATTCACTGCAAACCAAGGGGCCGTATTACAGAAACCTCCCAACAGACAGCTCTTATCTTAACCTTTTGGTAACCACGGTAACTAGAGTTAAGACCTGATTTAGGAAAAAATCCATCACAGATGAACAGCTGCTAAGTCCCTATACCAACTGAAGATAGCATGTGTATTACACATGTTTTCTAACTTACCAAAATCTTAAATAAACTCTCCTAACTTTTGGATAACAGTTAAACTGTCCTAATTTAAAATTTTAGCTAACGTTAACGCTAATTGCTGTCGGTAGCTAACCATATTGTTCCCTAACAGTCACTAAAGATAGTGTTAGCTAACAGTTGCTAATGGTTAGCTTACTCCTTTTAATCAGTATGGCTGCTCTTTTATTTCTTCTACACAATTGATGCCTGATACAGTGGAGACTGTGTCTACTCTCTTAGGTCACTCTCTTACTTTTAACTTCAGAGTTAGACCTCCCTCCAGTAAAAATCACATTTTTAACCTTGTTAACATGTCCATGTGGTGTTAGGCTGGGTTTATGATGTCGTAATCTTAAGGAAACAATCTATTAATTGAGGGCGTGGTGCTATACATATCATTAGCGTCGATGCCCCGCCCACAAGAAAAGCTGGATATAGCTAGTTACCGTGATAAACTAGCAAAACAGAGGAGAAACCATGTGCAGCTATTTAGGGGTGGGGCTTAGGGTGTGTGGCGAGGCCAGGGACTATTTACTTATTCATGAATCCTTGAACACTAAATGAAGGCGAGGTGTAGAGCTATATGTAAGCTATTTTAACAAGGTATTTGAACTTATTTTGCAAAAAAACAAAACAAAACAAAACAAAACACAGCAGACGATGTTTTACTTCTTGCAGATCAGTTTATATCTTTACAACATACTGAACATACTGAAGGTGAACATCTTTGGATTTCTCTACAGCTGTTACCAAAACACTTATCTGTCTTGAAGTCTGTTGTTTTTGCTTTTTTGTTTTTTTGTTTGTTTCTGTTTGCTTTAGTGATTAAAAAATGTTTACAAAGTTGTTTAACTTGGTGAGATGAGAATAGTAGTGTTGGTTGCTAGGTAACAGACCGTTGATAAGCAATGCTCTTTTGAGTATTTAGGATTTCCTAACCTGAGATGAGATAGGTTGAAGTAAGATAAGACGGGACTCTGAAAGTTATCCAGGATTTGCTCCTGTAATACCAAATTAAGACTGAAGAAGTTTCTGTAATGCAGCTCCAACTTGACTTTTCAGGGAAAAATGCAATCATGAAGCAGCCTTATCTCTGCAAAACTTTCCTGTCCTTGAGGACCTTGTCCTTGTTGCTCTATTTAAAGCCTTGTTGTTATATGTGATGCTTACATTATATACAGCTCAGTGTGAATCATGAAGTTAACTTCAAACGAGTTGTGGATGTTTACTAACATTGATATATAGCTACTGTACTACAGAAATATTGGCATTTGCTCTGCAAGTCATACTCATATCCATGTTTTGAAGTCATTATAGTGATTAGAGGTGTCACAGATTTTGACTTTTGTTTTTAAGACCACAAGTCAATCCAATTTTCGATTTAAACATTTTTTTTCTGCAATGACGGCTATTCCATTGTTAGATAATCGAGCTCTCACCTGCAGAAATCCACCAGCCTCTCGTTAGGGAAGGAAGGCAGCTTTGTGGGTAGCCTGAATCATAATATGTGATGTAGATTAGAGGGTTGGTTGTAGGAAGTGAGTCTGTAGTAAGAGGTAGTTAAACATACTACAAGGAGTTTTTACTGGTCATGAAACAGTCTGTTGATGCCTCTATATGGCCATCAGTGAGGAGATTGGCTATTTTTATGAGCTTTTATGAGGGTCGGCATGCAAAAAATATTCAGTTTTAATATTGAAATTTAAATTTGATTTAGATTTAAAATTTAAATTGTGACATCCCTACTAGTGATGGTACATTTATTGTGTAAAAATATCGCCTTTCACGTCTTCCTTATGCATATTTTCAATGGCATAATGGCATAAAAACACCTCTGTATTGCGTTCATGTCAACATTAGCACCTTAAAGGCATGACTTTAAAAGTCTTAACTTCACATATATCCGTCATTTGTGGGTTAAACACACGCAGGCCATTAACTTGACTACAGCTGCAATGTGTTTCTGTCTGCATGTCTTCACTTTGTCGCTAACATGTACACTATACACACTAAACACAACGCTTTAATATTTATTCATTACATGAATGTCAGTTCTTTTAATTTAAATTGTCCATTTTTGCATGTCATTGTTAGGACGGTTGAGTAAATATGGTGGGGTAGAGTTTGTTTTTTGCACTAACTGGAGCCTTTTGAGAACATGATATGAGGAGTTGTAAGACATTTCCTAACAAGGGACCATTTTGTGTTTGCACTATATCTTTGTGTATTTACAGACTTTGTGTCAGGTAATAAAAGCTAATAAAACTTAACTGAATGTATTTGTACTTGGTCAACTGTCTTCATGTCGTCACATACAACATAAACCACTGGTCATTCTGAGACAACACTGTAAGCACCACCCACCCAACATGTCACCACGGAGCCAAAAGCTCATCCAAGCATATAAATTCTTTCCCACCACACCAACCGGTTCACAGAAGAAACTCAACTGAGCAGGAGTTAAACTGCGGCAGAGCCTTTTGTGTGTTGTAAAGAAGAACTACAGAGCAATAAATCTGTTTGCTGTACGAGACAATAACCAATTCTTTGTAGACACATTTGTGTCGGTGATCCTGAAAATCTCTCCAGGTTTATGACATCCTTGTTTTTTAAGTATGACCACAGAAGATAAATGTCTGAAATGCATGTACAAACTAAATATGAACTAACAGCTGATCTAATCCTAACTTTGAGGAACAAACTTTTATGTCTTCACTTTACTGCTGATCCGTACTGCTCTTGGTTTTAAGGATCTGGATGCTGGGTCTGTTGGTCACAACACAGGTGCTCTTTGGATACTTCAGGTATTTTGCACTTACTTTTCAGGTGGAGGGCTCATTGCATGGGTCAAACAGTCTCAGTAAAAAAAATTAAAAATGCAAGGCTCCTTCAAAGTAAATCTGTGTTTACATTTTCCAGGTCCACAGGGGCCTGCAAAATCAACACTATGAAAGCCCCTTGTAGTATTTTTATATTTACTGATTGAGTTGTTATGCCAATCTTAACTGCAAACAGTTGCATTTCAACAGATCTGAGGCAACATTTATTTGGATACATCTCCAAGTAAATGTTCTGGCCACCTGATGGGTACAAATATATTATTTCCTCTCTTCTAGCTCTGTTTTTGTCTGCACCACCTCTTGAGGGAAACATCTGGTTCTTTTGCCTCTAAATGCCCACTTTGTTCACGAGCTTGTTGCTAACTTCGTCAGTCTGGGCTTTTTTTTTTTTTGGAGCTTTTTCACTGTGAACAGCTGGGTGTTAGAACCAAAAATTATGCGGTGGAAAACCAAAATGAGCTCAAAGATGCAATAAAGCTCTGTAGAGAGGAGAGGATCTGCAGTTAGATGATAATTCTTCTACATATAGTCATTTTTTCCATTGTTATAAAAATACTGATCACAGCAGCTCCATTTACACACACATCTCATCTTTTGTGTGCGACTCAGATCATCTCATATAAGGCATTTACTGTAGGATTATCATCAAATAATCATTCTGCAAATACATTTAGGTGTCACATTATCATCGCTCTCTATCTTTGTCTCTGGGATGATGCAGAGAGATGCTGACACAGTGAGTGAGCTCACAGTTCGTTTCACTGTAGATTCATATCTGGCCCACTCCACCACAACAAAGTGTGGGAGGGAAGTGAGTTGTGCTTCTGCGGGGTGAGCTAGCAGGAATGATAATTCTGGCACTGAGGTCAGGTTGTTCCACTCGGCTGGAGCAGCACTGGGGGTTAAGATCGTTGATGTGACCCCGCTGGATCAAAAAGGCTTCCAGCTGACTGAGCAGCGGGGAACCAATCAGGCACAGGAGACTGAAGAGACCGTCAACAGAGCACAGATCAGCCGGGGTTGAAGAAATTGGTGGTGGTGAATGGACACGGAGACATCAAAGATGAGATCGGCCGCTTGATACTGGATTATGTTCGTTTCTTGACAAAACCACATCTAAGATACCATTTTTTGTGGTCCATTACTAACTACTGGATGGTTTGCCATGAAATTTGGTGAAAATAAGATGAGATAAGATTGAACTCTGAAAGTTATCCAGGATTTGCTCCTGTAATACCAAATTAAGACTGAAGAAGTTTCTGTAATGCAGCTCCAACTTGACTTTTCAGGGAAAAATGCAATCATGAAGCAGCCTTATCTCTGCAAAACTTTCCTGTCCTTGAGGACCTTGTCCTTGTTGCTCTATTTAAAGCCTTGTTGTTATATGTGATGCTTACATTATATACAGCTCAGTGTGAATCAAGAAGTTAACTTCAAACGAGTTGTGGATGTTTACTAACATTGATATATAGCTACTGTACTACAGAAATATTGGCATTTGCTCAGCAAGTCATACTCACATATCCATGTTTTGAAGTCATTATAGTGATTAGAGGTGTCACAAATTTTGACTTTTGTTTTTAAGACCACAAGTCAATCCAATTTTCAATTTAAACATTTTTTTTCTGCAATGACGGCTATTCCATTGTTAGATAATCGAGCTCTCACCTGCAGAAATCCACCAGCCTCTCTTTAGGGAAGGAAGGCAGCCTTGTGGGTAGCCTGAATCATAATATGTGATGTAGATTAGAGGGTTGGTTGTAGGAAGTGAGTCTGTAGTAAGAGGTAGTTAAACATACTACAAGGAGTTTTTACTGGTGATGAAACAGTCTCAGTTGATGCCTCTATATGACCATCAGTGAGGAGATTGGCTATTTTTATGAGCTATTCTTAATGCCTGCCAGAGGGTCGGCATGCAAAAAATATAACAGAACAGCTGATTCTGCCTTTCATTTCCATTCAGTTTTAATATTGAAATTTAAATTTGATTTAGATTTAAAATTTAAATTGTGACACCCCTACTAGTGATGGTACATTTATTGTGTAAAAATATCGCCTTTCACGTCTTCCTTATGCATATTTTCAATGGCATAATGGCATAAAAACACCTCTGTATTGCGTTCATGTCAACATTAGCACCTTAAAGGCATGACTTTAAAAGTCTTAACTTCACATATATCCGTCATTTGTGGTTTGGTGAAAATAATTGGTGGCTGGAGCATGAATTATCATGAGTTTAAAAGAAGATGCAGAATTTGTCAGTTGCTGTTACTAAATGCACCAGAAAGATAATTGATTGTTGAGTCTCATCACCAGGTTGTCGACAATTAGGGTTGGTAAAGCGTCTTGAATACCACAAAATAAAAGAGAAAGATCTCTGCAGATAAAGACACCTTTTTTTTTTTTTAGGAAAATCCTGCATAGTGCACCTTTAATGATCACAATTTTTCCTCTAGTGCCAACAGCAGTTCCAAGTTTTCTTTTATCTTATGAAATATCTTTAACATCTACTTCATGGATTACCATAAAATGTTGTACCTACACATTCACAGTTTCCACAAGATTTATTCTTGTGACTTTGGGGATCTCCTGTCTTTTTATCTAAGGACACCATTAGATCAAATTTTGCCCAGTACTTGGATTTATGTGGAAGTACAACATTCCTGTCAGCCTCAGCTTCTTGTGTTTAATGCCAATTAACGAATGTTAGCATGCCGACATGCTGAAGTTTAAAGCAACTTTTTTCTCACTCTACATAAATCACGAACCCTTCCATATAACACCACTCATTGATATCAGTTGAAAAATAACCGTTATAGTGTTTTTACTCAGAAAAACTGCAGCTCCCCTGTGTTCATGTATTTGTTCTTGACCGAACTAAAATGGCAGCAATGCCAACATACGATCCAAAAGCCAATAGGGTGTCTACATATATACGTCTATGGTGAACACAGTAAACATACCTGCTACTGTCCTACTGTTAGCCCCAATATTTAATTTACACAATTTTGACAAAAGGCTTCCCCTGCATTCTTGTGCAATCACGTGAGCTAGCTAACTAGTTAGCTACGTATTATTGAAACATATGGGTCAGTCAACTCTATTATCATCCAAAAAGTAGCTGACAGACTCTCTTGTGAGCCACAATGGATCTTTTTGTTATTTCACAAGCAACTCCTGACTTTCCCTCCACCCAAGAAATCACTGGCAAAAGTGCAGAGACATGAGGTTAATGCAGCTAGCATTTGCCATGCTACACCTGCTGCTGACTTAGCAGCTACGGATACACGCAAATGAGAGAAGACCTGAAAATATTAAATGCAAAATATGTAGGAGGGAGTCTGTGCTTCGTCTCTGCATCAGCTAAGGCTTGACAAATGTTGCATAAGTGCAGCTTCAGAGACTGTTCTTTTTTATTTGTGTGTGATTGTGTAAAAAAAACAGAAAGAGGACAGTTTATGATCTGATTTGTGTTATCCAATCCTCTGTGCACACTTAATCTTGCCATTGCAGCTTTTCAATTCCTTTTTATATGATTACAGTTACTTATGATGGTAAAAATATTCCATGTAGTACAGTTTCTGAGGGAAAACAAAAGAGTGTTTCTGATTAAAAATCCCACAGACTTTATTTCCCATAATAGTTTGACACACACACACAGAAACCATCAGTGTTACTATTTCCTGAACCAACATTACCATCACCTCTGTCCATCTTAACTCCTGTCCCCTCCACCCTTTCGGGCGGTCACTAATCCCCTTTCCTTTTCTCCACTGCCTTCAGTCGGCCCTCTAGGCTGCTCAGCCGGTGGTCCACCGTACAAGTCTTTTCAGAGCCTGAAGTGAGCAGAGTCAGCAGGACGCATGCCAGCACCAGGCCGCCCACTCGAACCGCCGTGGTGTCCGCAGTGGCCGTCTTGTCAGTCACGATCAGTCCAAAAAGCCAGAGCGCTAAGACAGTTTTCACCACCCAGAACACCCGCCTCAATACGCAGATCAACACACGGAGAACAATGGTGAGCACCCAGTAGCCAATCAGGGCCACTAGGCCCCACTGGGCGATGGCGGTCACACCTTCTGGAGTGAAGCGGGGCAACGTCAGGGCAACTGTGGAGAGAGGAAATCCAGCTTAGGCGCAATTTCATAAGGAATAAAACTTGACAATACCCGTCTGTTAACACAGGAAGCAACAGGAGTAAACACTCACTCTTAAAGGGAGTGGCAGATAAAGTGCCTGAGGGAGAGGTGAGCCTGCATATTTTCACTTGCACTTAAAACTTTCATTCCTACAGATCCTCTCATACTCCAGCAGATAACTGTCTGCAGTGATCTACACACACTCAGTAGCTCAGTCATACACACAAGCATACACTCATAAACATGAGCCACTCTGGTACCCACCATCGAATCCCGTGACCCTGAGGATCTCTGTGACGTAAACAGCGATGACGTTCAGGCCGCTGGCAGCTCCTTCAGCCAGGAATCGGATAACCATCTCCAAAAACTGTGGTGGTGTGGAGGAAGGGTGGAGACATGTTTTACGTTGTTATTAACCACAGTAACAATGAAGAGAAGCAGCATTCTGATCACAGTCATGCAGAGAAGAGACACAGATCCGTTTACAAAAACACAGCCAGCCTATATGTATCCTCATGGCTTCAATGCACAGCACTTAAAGAGGTGTTTTGGATTATTAAATATAAGTTTGTATGAGGTACTTAGCAACAGTCAGGGTATTAGTTACAATAGATGGCAGTCGTCACTCCCCCAGTTCGTACAAGCAGAGATAAGCACCAGTGCAGAAGCTAAGCAATGAACTGCTGTGGACAGGGTCAGCAACAAAATGTATTTTAGTAACTTAAAAAAGGTCCATCTAAAAAAATATCAATAGCAGTTTAAGTGTACGTTATATTTAGAATATTTCCACTGCTTTGCCTTGCCATCAGACAGCCTTTTCTGACGGGAAACCAACATTTTATAGGTGCCAAACATCATTCTCCCCACACAATAACACAAACAAACTCACTGACAGGGGCAACAGCAGACCAGCAACTCCTGTGTTTGCAAGGAAAAATGACTGATTTCACCCATGGAGTTTGTTTGTTTTTGGGAGAGTGATGTTTGGCACCTATAAATCGACAGTTTCCCATCATAAAAGACTTGCTGATGGCAAGCTAAAGCAGTGAAATATTCTAAATATAGCATAGACTTAAACTTCTCCAAACTGAGGGTGCGCTGACCGTCATCTACTGTAGGTAATACATTGACTAGAGACACAAATCTCATACAACCCCACATTAAATAATCCAAAGTATCCCTTTAATAGAGAACTTATAGAGTGTAAGAGCTGCTCCTTAAGATAGAAGAAGCGCTCTATTGTTGACTTGGACAAACAGCTGTGCATGCAAGTGACAGCTGGACATTGAGTGCCCCTCTCTATTCCTGTACAGTCTCTGCTCACCTCCCCCCAAAATCACACAACACACACACACACACTCTCACTGTATAGCCTCATCGGGCAAGGTCAAGGGTAGTCCAGTAAGTTGGACAAGTATCTTATCTGCACCTGTTGCACTGCCCACTGGCACATACGTGAGGACTGTCCAGCATGTCAGCAGGAGTCAAGCATCTGTCACTCCATGTCAGTGTGTGTATATCAGCAGAACACACACTTAATCATTTACTGCTCTGTCTGGTGTTTAAAGGCTCAGTTTCACAGCCAGTTACATTTAAGAGTTGACATGATACCAGGATTTTAAATTGGATTAAATTTTTTTCATTTCATTTAATGCGTATTTAGAATTGCATAACAATTATCCAATGCAATGAAGAGCTACTGCTAAATTCCAATGCTCGTCCCTAGAAGAGTATTGATTGTGAAACCCTTAAAACACTGTGCACCAGCACATAATACCAGACTGTTGCAGATATATGTTCATTATACACACAGTGCTGGTGTAGAAAAGGTCAGTGAACACACTCTGGTTCTGCTACAAGCCAAATTTCAAAGACTGAACTGAGGTCTTGAATGAAAATTTAGATCTTTTCTTTTTTTTTACACAGCTTTGGTACTTTGGATACTGTAATTAACTGATACTGATACTTAAATGTTTACTGAAGAGTGAAGACTGAGTCAGTTAATGCCAAAAGCACCTTTAAAAGGTGCTGGATCAAAAAAACAACAACAAACTGAAGGCAAAACTTAGATCTGCACTAATAGCTCGAATGAATGTTACTGTTACATTAATTAATCATACATGCTACTGGGATCTATGTGTGTGCAGCTCTTTTGTCTAACTTCTGCCTTGATTAGATTTTAGAGCTGCAACAATTAGTCGATTATTTGATGAACTGTCAACTATTAAATGAATCCCTAATCCTGCTAAACAGTTAATCATTTTGAGTCATCTTTTTTTAAAAGAAAAAAAAGCATGGATTCTCTGATTTCAGCTTCTCAAAGTTGAATATTTTCTGGCGTCTTTACTCTTCTATGACAGTAAAATATCCCTGAGTTGTGGACAAAAGAAGACATTTGAAGACGTCACCTTGGGCTTTGGAAAAACAACAATCAACATAATAATTTTTCACCATTTTCTGACATTTTACAGACCAAAAACCAAATCAATTAATTGATACAATGATCGATAATAATGGTTAGTTGCAGCCCCAGCTCACAGTATATTTTACATAGCAACTTTACAAGGCAATGCCTGACAGATCTTAAAGGAATGTTGCTCTGTTACCTTACAGTTACTGGGCTTTATCTGTGCAGTGTGCACATCTCTTTTTTCTCTAACTTTTGCCTTGAAGATTAAATTTGATCAATAATTACATTTTTTCTCAGTTTAGATTGTGTTTTATCACAGGAAACCAAACTGAAATGCAATAAGGCTCATAAAAAATCTATTTCTCATCCACGGATCATGTACACACCCTGTGTTTTGCATTCAGAGCTACCAGCTGAGTCATGTTGAACAACTTCAGCCTACTTACCAGCACTCATAACACTACAAGCTCACAGGCAGGACGATACTGTGGTCTCTCATCATGCAAATATCACTATGGGAACACACATACAGCCTGGTCACAGCTGCACCACAGTCATGCTCCTACTCTCTGCTCTAACTATGGGCTGACATAAGCGGACTCTGCAGACTAGATGGAGACACCCAGGAAGTTTCTTACCATGGCCACCGTATAGACGTTCTCCTGACCAAGCAAAGACTCAAGAAACAACAGTGCTCTCTGGGAGAAAAGGGAGCCACAGCAGACAGCAGAGGAGTGTGTGTGAGGGGGGATGCATGGATATAAGAAGACATGAAATGAGGGCAGAGAAGATGAGGGGATCAGGGGAGAGATTAACAAGTTGAGGGGCGATGGGGAGAGGAATGTGTGTGAAGGTGGATGGAGGATGGATGGATGGATGGATGGATGGATGGAGAGGACATGACAGAGTTGGAGTAGAAAATTAGTGATCAGGTTCAGTTATTGATAAAGAATAGTGACAGTGAAGTTAGATCAAGCACCCAGTAAAGTAGGATATTAAGAAGATAAAAGGAGCAGAAACAGCAGGGATGGCGCACCTCAGCAGCTGACCGGATCACTCCGCTTCCCACCACCGACTCCGCGTAACGCTGGATCTCCTGGCAGGTCCCGGTGATCACAGTCCGGAGGGTGACCGCTGGTGGTTGGGGGCTCCCTCCGGCCGGCTTGGCCTGCTCGGCTTCAGCTCCAGCCCAGCTCACCGTCAACCCGAGCACCAAAGCACAGATGGTGAGGAAAAGCCGAGCCATGGCACATCCACCGCGCCCAGACGCACAAAAAGTCATTGTTGAGAGATTTCAGAGCAATAAAAATAGATTAAAAAAGTGTGCACAGGTTAACACTCTGCAGCCCAGAACTGGTCGAGCAGCTTGTGTTCAGTGAGTCAAGACAGCGTTGTAAATCAAAGACTTAAAAATGGCTTCTGTTGGGAGCAGAGCGATTTTAAATCAACATGCTGCAGCGCACAAAAGGCAGAAAATCAGAGCCAGCTTCTAAAAATAACACTCCAAGTGATTCAAGTGTCCAATCTGCAAATTAGACGAAATTAGTTGCTTTATAAACCGTCACTGACTCAAAGCGAGCTGAGTATTTAATTATAAACTTTGGCAGCGCTGCAAATGTCCAATCTAGGATCGCTCAAGGACGCTCCGGCAGCATTAACAGTGGCTATATTTGGTAAGAAACTGTTAAAGGCTTAGATCCTGCCGTCCTCAAGATATCGGATGCAGCGGGAAGTTAATAAAAAAGGATAAGGACGCAGAAATGTCTCCAAAAGTTCTTATGTGGCAGCTTTGCGCGTAAAAGAAAAATCGTTAAAAAACGCGGTGACGTTGAGCCGACCACGAGCCTCCTAAAGCCTCTTATTTCAGCTCTGAGCCCCACACCACTCAAGTTTGCTGTTCCTTTGTCTCCCAGCTGGCATCAAATGCTCCGCTGCGATGGATTATGTTGCACAACCTTTAAAAAAACACCTCCCTTGTCGCTGTTCCCGCATGACGCTCCCTTCCTTCCAGCGTTTCTAACGACAGTTTCCAATATGCACGTCTACAGCTTCAGGGAGGAGGAGGAGGAGGAGGGGTGGAGGAAGGCGCTCTGCACACGGATAAACAGAGATTTGCACACTGGGACTTGTGGTTTAATGTGCCAGGTCAAATGTTAAAGGCATACAATGCAGCACTTTCTGTTTTTTTTTTAAGAACAACATGTAGACTCAAAAATAATCCCATGAAATATCAAACTCACTTTCATCCCCAGCCGCATCATTATTATGGTTGCTCTCAAGGGCCCGGTTGTAAATGAAAGACTATACAAATGTATACGTTTTATTATATCACAAAATTGCTTTTGCATTTGATTGCTAATCAATAATTAGCTCTGAAAGCAGAAGTCATATAATAAGCATTTTTTGCCATGAAGCAAGGTTTCAAATCCAGAATGTAAAAATGAAGTGACAACATTTTGCTCGTCAGCTACAATTAATGTTATGCGTCTATGATACAGAGATTCACGATGTGAGAGCTCCAAAAAAGTGACGCCAAAACATCTCAGTTGCCCCCTGGTGGCTGGCTGCAGGATAGGTCCTGCACCCTCCATGATAGCAGTGTGACACAAGCCAAACTAAAACATCAAAGTACATTTCAAATATTTTTTTTCCTCTTACATTGTTAACAGTTAGCCTTTAAATAGTGATTTGATGCTGTAAAAAAGTGGATTTCATGTCATGACTGACAGCTGAGCCCCACTTTTGACTGAGTGGGTCAGGTGCATGGTCAGGCACTTGAAAGCACAGCTCCAACCCGGATCACTGCGGCAGAGACCCTGGCTTTAAATGATGCCACCATTGCAAGATAGCAGCACTGGTATCCGGGATACTTTGGCTTCATTGTTGTACAGTGGGAGGAAGTGAAAATGCATCATCCATCTTTATTTATGTTAACAGTATGTACGCTTATGGTAAAATGACCCCAGTTTTTACTTGATTTATGACCTCAGCTGATGGTTTCCAAATGAGTTTATGGTCTCAATTTCTAGTTTAGTAGCTTCTTAAAACAGCGTGATGTTCATTTAGTAAACTTTGGTTACATTTAGAGTAAAATAGACAATAAAGGAGGCTAGGCTTTAGGGTCATTCCCAGTGAATGTGCCTGTGCCAGTGCCTATTTATCACCTAAAATGTTTTAGAAATATTTTAGTCCACAGTTTAGCTCTAATACAAGAAAGACTGTGACCAGGTGACTACCATTGTTTCTTTTTTTGCTTTAGAATCTAGCTGCTATGAAAGGATCAGAAAATATTTTATTTCTGTGATTCACTAATTTGTTTTCCATAATGCTGCTCAGTCTTGTTTAACTGGAGAGGAGGGTCCAACTTTGATTGATGCATTAACAAGCAATGTTGCATAATCTACTTTAATATTATTCACAGGGTTTGATAAACATCCAAGATTGAAAAACGGTGAGATGGAGAAGCAGAAGCTGGACACTTTTAGTCAGTTTAATAACTAGTAGAACAGCAAGTACACAGCATCAAGTCAGACTTTTGAGATTTTTTAGAGAAGAGGCAGATTTCAAATAAAAAAAATGAAACAGTTAGGACATACAGTATACATACATACACACCAACATCATACAAACATCCACTACACTGAGAGAAATTTTGTTTTTTCACTGTACTAATCTTTTTTCTGTGTATACTGGTTTTCTTGTTTTCATATGCACACACATTGACTTAAGTCACTTTTGGGCTCATTATACAGACATACATTCATCTCCTGGAGACTTCCCCTCATCCTACAAGTACTGAACAATTAATTGAAATTGAAATGATCAAAATCATAATATGGCCAAGTGCACTATCCAAGAGGATGCATTTGTCTTTTTTTTGATATAGATAAAATGTCACAACATACCATTTCTGTGGTGGTACAGAAATGCCCCGGGCCACAAATCATATTCCTCAGATGTAAAGGAACTTGCTTGATTGATACAGACCGCAGCAAAAGTCAGATCATTGTTTTTATATTCTTTTTCAGTGAAAATGAAATGCGAATATTACCATTTTCACTAAAATTGTGAGTCATGGCCATCGCAACAGCTATCAAAATAACTGCATGTCTTTCAGGCTTAAACCCAAAACCAGTATAGAGCTGCAACTAACAATTATTTTCATTATCAATCAATCTGTAGATCATTTTCTCGATTAACTGATTTGTTATTTTGGTCCATAAAATGTCAGAAAATGGTGAAAAACCAAAACTGAAGGTGATGTCCTGAAATGTTTTGTTTTGTCCATAACCCAAAGTTTTTCAGTTTTCTGTCATAGAGGAAATATTAACGTTTGAGAAGCTGAAATCAGAGAATTTGGTCATTTTCTTTTGACTCAATGACTCAAAACAACTGACTGACAAAATAGTTTGTGAGTTCAGTAGCTGACAAGTAATCAATTAATAAACTAATTGTTGCAGCTCTAAAACAGTACTTGCCAAACCCTTACCTTGACCAGTGATCCAAAAATCAGCCTTTTCCCAATTTGGGACATGGCTTTTGTCTCCAAGTGGACAATATGTCCCCAGTTAACTGGTCTCTAGTCTGAAATGTGTCCCCAAAAGTAGTCTAAGTCACAAACACACATATGCATACGCGCACACACCACAAAACTCAGTATGTGATGCAAACTCGCGGAATCTCTTCCTCTACACTCGTCCTGCAACAGTATCTGAGAACACAGTGAAGCAGTTGATACTGGAGGGGAGAAGCTGAGTTCAGTCACTGATTTAAAAAAAAAAATTAAAGCGTTCAGTTCAGAGCATCACTGTGGCCTTACGAGGCTGGAATCATCCGGAGATATCGCACTGATAGTGTCCTGCACACACAGGGGGAGGAGGAGGGGTGGTACATGTTCTGAGCGGTACGTCTTGCTCCCAGCAGTATTTGTACTACTGCTTATCTTGTTGACCCCTTTTTCTTTTCCTCGCCAGTTCACACACACACATACATACACGCGGGTGAACCGCAGCTTTAACCAATGTAAATGCGGTGGAAGTCGTTTGCTCCGAAGGCGGCGTTGCACTTGGGGCACTTCCTCTGACGTGTGTCGTAGCGTGTCTTAACGCACTCGAAGCAGAAGACGTGGAAGCACTTTGTCAGCACCGCATCCTTCACCCGAGAGTTGCAGCACGGACATGTTAAACGGGCCTGAGGGGAGAGGGAGAGAGAAAAAGAGAGAGGGGGGGAGGGTTTGAACAATAAACCGAGAAGACATTTTTGTCCTGAGCTGAGTGGTTTGTAAAGAGAAGACACAAATATCTTCAAGCACAACTGTCCTTAACCAGGGACACTGATGTCAGGACCACACCATGTGATATGAAGGCTGATTATAACCCTGATGTGGCCCTGACTGCCTCTCAAGCAGGGATGGGAGGGTTATTTTAAACATGTATTCCAATATAATTATCTATTAAAAACAGTAGTCAGTAGGGGTGGGGAAGCACTTGATTCTTAGGTGCATCACAATGCATATGTGGAAGATTCATAAAAGTCAAAAATTGATTTTTCTAAATGCTAATTAACATGTGGTTGACAGTGAAAAAGGCTCAGCAGCATCAGGGCAGTCTAGAGCATGCACATGTGAGAGTTTTCAGCAATAAACAGGACAATGTACTTCATCTTCTCAAAAGGCAGCGGCTGCAGCACGTTTTGACTTTTTTGAGTTTTGTGTCTAAAGAATAACTTGATTACCTTTCATTACTTTTGGATTACCTCAGTATCAAATGGGGTCAAATTGTTTAGTCAAATATAATGCTTTATCATTGTTGTTAGATTTATTGTTTGTCAATTTCTTCCTTTATAAAGTAGCCTACATTTAAATGTGCATAATTACTGCTATTAATCTAAACATGCATTTTATGCATTTACACTTAAATTATGCATTCATACTCAGCAGTCAAACACCACCTTCAGTATCAAAACATTTTTCAGTGGTAAAATTGTGATCCTGCTAAAAAAAAAAAAAAAAAATCCAGATTCTACTAAATTTAACTGTAATCTGAGTATGCATTTTTAATCTGTACCTGTAAGGAATACAGTTACCTTTTTTTGTATCTAAATTAATGTTCTCAAGACCACAGAGAGTAGAGAGAACAGCTGACACACACCTGGTAATATGGCAGGGTGTATAAACGCAACATTTGGACCTTTCGTCATTCTATAAAACCACTTGCATGTTTAAGACCAAATCTGGAAAAATCTGAGCTTGACCCACTTTGATTTCTGTAGCTGTAACAGAAACACTGACTGGACAGAATACAACTGCCATTTAATGTGTGATGTTGAGTTTTTGCACAGTTGGTTGGAATTCTAAGTGTTCTAGTGTGTTCCTGTTAAAAGATCACGCTGACAGCTGGGCTCGACTGGTGGAAACCCGAGTAATAAAGATTACCCAGAATGCACAATCAGACCACAGAGCCATGTTTTTGATGATTTACCTCTCTTACAGCCAAACTCTAAACATCTGACCTCCCACTTTGTCAGCGTTTTTATGACACCAGTAAGTACGGTCATGTCAGGGACGGCTGGGCTGAAGAACCGAGTGTTCGATTGTCAGATGAACTATGGGAAAAGGAACGGTCCAATATACAGATCTGTTCTATCAATTCTAGATATATGTCAGTTCAACTTTAAGTTGTACACAGACTGCATTACTCTAAAACTAAACTTAGCAAAATGTTTGAATCAGTTTCTCCCATGTATGATAGACGTGGCACACTTATTCTGGCACTGTCCAGTACTGGGTCATTTTTGGTGTGACACATTTAACTGTTTTTCTAAATGATATGAAATAAACATTCAATTGGACTACAACTTGGCAGTATTTGGCCAGCCCTTCCCTCCAATCGAAAGCAGCCTTTACTAAACTGAACATCTCCATCGTCCAGAAGGTGTGCTATTTTGGTTATATTGCTTGTTGAGACCTAACCGTACAACTTACGAGCTCTGTTGCTGTGTTGTATCTTTGTTCTGTGCAGACCCTGTCTTATCCTGTACTGATTGATATTCTGTTAATCCTCCACCCATATGTGTGTGTTTTTACTTTTTCTTTCAGACTCTAGACCCTCTTGATGGAAGAGGCAGTCTCCCATTTTGCCAATATTGTTGTTGACAAGCATTTTTGGACTAGTCTTTGGAGCTCTATGAAGCCCCTGTATTTCTTTTAGTTGCTTTGTGTAATTCTACTGGCTGGTTTATGTATTAATGTATTTGCTTATTGAAAAATAAAATCTGAATAATAGATTAATATAACTCTCAGAAGAATTAGGATATTTTACAGGCTGTGAATGTAAGTGCTCTTATGCCCACAACACTCACAAAAAAACAACTTGGTAGAGGACAAAATGCTAAATATTGACACCTGGCTTTGAAAGGAATTGTTCTCATGTGTGAAATAAAATTTACAAAAAGAATAAACACTCCAGAATGAGCCAAACAATCTGACTTTTCTGAAGCAGGACAAGTGAAAACTGTTTTCAATACATTGTGTATCACAGAAACCAACCTTATAGTCATTAATTTCTTCATTTAGGATGTCATCTCCATTGCTGATTTTCTCTGCTGGTTTCTTGGCCTTCTCAATCTTTCTCCTGAGTTTGGAGATGTCCTCCTGCAACAAAGTTAAGAGTTAACAGCCGCAAGGGAAAAGAATCCGTCTTCCACATTCACTTTCATCTGACAACAGATGTTATGAATACATTACTTGTTAGCAGTCAATACTTGCAGTTGGAGCTTCCCACCATCATGCAAATGCACAGTGCAGAACCAACAAGGGTTTCACAACAATGAAAATGTTTGTGATGTGGAACAACAAAATCTAAACTGGCAGCACCTACTTAGTCTAAATACAGTGAGGAAGAAACAAAGGCTTAGAATGCACAAATCGAATTTGTAATTAGAAAATATGCAGTGTATGCTAACAAAGTCATCCCACAAGTCCTGTGACAGTCAGAAAATACTCATTTATTTTTATTGTGTTAACGGCAACTGCATTTGAGCCAACTGTTTTACTGTATATTATGGCTTTGGAAAAAAATGTAGGTTCCAATACGTTTTAACTCAGCAGAAATAGCCTTAATGAGTGTTTATTTGTGCATAAATGTTAATTTGGGTGTGCTGTTACCTGTGCTCTTCGGGCATTAAAGGATTCTTTCTCTCTGGAGATGCTGTTTTCAACGACTTCCTCTCTGACCAGGTTGAGCCTCTGCTGAACCTGCTCCAGCTGAGTTCGCACCTCCTCCGACAGCAACGCAGAGTCTTGAGCCTGGAGGACGAACAGAGAGATGTTTTTATTTTTCCTCAATGGGAATGTTATTTCATCTCATACTGCACAATCCTTTATGTAAATATAGTGTGTGAAAGGATGTTTAAGAACAACTGTTCAGATCTATGTTATAGTTGATTTTTTTTTTTACTAGACCCGTTCTGGGATCAGTTTGCTCTGAACGGTGTGTTACCTTGCGTTTATTCATGTCCAGAGCTTGTGTTCGAAGTGCCAACTCTCTCTCTGCAGTGCTGATGGTGCCCTGCAGGAGGCGCTCCTTTTCCTCAAGCTTCCTCACCACCTGCAGCTGGGCATCGACCTGACAAACAGGCACAATCCCAAAAAATTATGATAGTAATAACAATAAAACATGCCTTAGAGTTGTAAGACAAAGGTGACAATTTGGGGGTAAAAACAAGAAGAAAAACAAGAAATTTGGCAAACAAATAGAGGCAGACACACAAAAAAGTAACAGTGAAGAGCAGCTTGTAAAGTATTTGCAAAATATGAACTGAATAGACCTTATCAACTTTCACTTATTTCATTATTTATTACATTTCTTTAAATTTTAATCACTTATCTGCTTGTATTTGCTTTTTGTTTTTATTGTCTTTTAAATGCAACTTAAATGTTTTGTTAATGTCTTATTTTAATGTATTTCGTTCTTCATTCTAAACTGCCTTGTGTCAGAATGGTGCTATATGAATAGACTTGCCTATGAACAAACTGTTTTATTGAAAAACTAAAACCGCTGTAGTTTTTTGTTGACTATTATCAGTGGTGCATTCAAACAAAGTAAAAACTGATAGCAGATAGTTTTTGCTGCTATTTAACTGTGTGTGCCACAAAACTAGTATCAAAAACCTCTAGTCTTGCAGATTGCACCTTATGGTGTCACCAGGTGGCTCACCTGAGTTTTTAAAGTGAGCAGCTGGTCGGCCAGCTCCTCCTTCTCCTCTTTCAGCAGCTTGTGGATCTGGTTGGACTTGATCCGCTCGCTCATCAGCTTGAAGTTGGCATCGTCTTTTTCTCTGAGCTGCTGCATCAGGCGGATGTTCTGTTCCTGCATGTCCTCGAAGGCCTGGCCCGTCACATCCATCTCGCTCAGCAGTGCGTCCTCCTCCTGCAGAGGGAGCAGCGAGGCGAGTGTAAGAGGGCGAAAGGAGGCTTTGTTTGTGCATAAAACCATAAGATCAGATCACACACCTGTTTTGCTATAGAGAGCTTCTTGTTGAGGATGTCGATCTGCTCCTCCACAGAGCGGATCTTCCTCAGAGCTTCTTCGTCTGCCATTTTCTTGCCCTCCCTCCTCTCCCTCTCCTCCAGCTCCCTCAGCCTCTGCCGCAGCTCCTCTCCCTGGAAACAGCATTGTTATCATGGGACTGCCACAATGCAACTAATTACGACTGCAGCACATATATCCATAAATCATGTTATAAATTGTAATGGATGGAACCAGGGCAGAATTTTAACACATCTACATATCACCACAAACTCTTACAGGAAACAAATGTTTAACTGTCAGTGTGTGTCTGTGTGTAGGTGAATATGCTCTATAGAGTGCGTTGTTGATCACCTCTGACTTGGACTTCTTCTCTGCAGCCATCAGCTGCACTTTGTCCCTCTGCTCCTTTGGTGCTGAGCGGTACATGTCCAGCAGCAGCTTCATCTCCCTTTGAGACTCCTGGGCTTTCCTGCAGAGTCAAGGTAACAAGAGGTTTTAACAAAACTCTCACCATCATGCAACAACAAAAACTCCAACTCAGGGTCAGAAATCAATAAGGACCTTTCACATTGCTTTTAACCTTGATATGAAACTATGTGCATGTTCTGTTCACTTTCCATATATTGAAACAATAGTCTATTATTCTGTGAGCCACTGCTGGTGATTCACAGAATCATATGCCCGGTGAACTCCGTCACAAGTGTTGTGGGCTAGATGAATGGTGCACTTTTTATTGGATGCTACAGCCTGAAGCTGACCAACAGATATTGTAGTAAAGTTTATATACTTGACCTTCAAATACAATGTGGAAAATTAGGTTTTTAACAGCTAGGATGTGACAATAAATCAGCATTTACTCATTATAGCATTAATAATTATTTGTTTAAGGCAGGTGTAACACTCATTATGCTTCATGTTTTGGTAGGCAAAGTAGTCGCCAACCTTTTTGAAATTTAGTTTCTTAGAAGAAAATTTGAGTTTGCTCTGTAGCTAAGTTTTAATCCTCAGTTATGTGATACAAATAAAGACTCACCCCCTGATTTACTAAGGCAGATGCAAACCAGGGATATTTAAAAATAATTGTTACATTTGCTCTTAAAAACTGGGCAGGGAAAAGTGTGCTTAATAGCTGTTTTTCCTTCAGTAAGTCAAGGAACTATAATAACTATAATACTTAGAAAAAATCCATCCTTTATTTTTGCATTCTCTTGCTGACACTCCTTAAAATACAGATTCATCAGTTCTAATGTGCAAACTATTTTGATAAATTACTCTGTATTGGCTTTTTATTCGTGAAGGCGGCTTTTAAATTATGATGTTACAATGGTAGACGGCTGAGTGATCGACCGCCCAAATCACACACGGAGAAACAACAGCATCAACAAAACACAAAACAATACATATTGGAAAAAACCCCAACTTCCACACATGACGCTTACTTGAGTTCTGCTCGGACGATCTTCAGCTGCTCCATCTCCTTCCTCTTTGATCCTCCGACCACAGACAGGCGCTCACCGGCTGCCTCCTCAGGTTGGCTGCTGCTCCCTGGCTTCTCCTTCTCTTCCTTGATCATGCTGCTGCTCCCGCTGCTACGCGTCGGCCTCTCTCGCTCCTTTTCTTTCTCTTTCTCCCGCTCTCTGTCTTTCTCCTCCTTTTTTACAATTTCCTTTTCTTTCTTTTCCTCTTTTTCTTTCTTCTCCTCTTTCTCCTCCTCTTTTACAGTCGCCTCAGGTTCTACTCCGGGCTCCGTTTTCACTGAGGCTCCTACAGAAATAAAATAAAACAAAGAAGTTGTTGAACAGAATAGTCCTAATATGTATTACAAAAACACTGTGAAAAGGTGATTTTAGTTGTTTGCATTTCTAATTAAAAGTGAAACAGTTCCTAGCTGTTAGTTACCAGTGCTGCTGGGTGTAGAGGAGCCGTTGTCGGGTTCTGTCTTGATCACAGGTTCTCCAGAGACGGCTGGGGTCGAAGGAGAGGTCGTCTCATCCTTCACATCCATCTCTGTGCTCGACTGGGATTGGAGGATGGCGTTTCCCTTTGAGGCGCGGACCTACAGAGGCGACAGATGATGTGTTTCAGTGCGATGTGCTGCTGTGTTCTGCTTTACTACACCTACAGGTTACAGCAAAACATTTCTTCTTTTGGTGAGAGGTGACTGCACAAGTTTCTCTTTGTCTCCTTCTGACCTACCTGGTTGAGCTCAGCTTGTGTCTCTCTCAGTCTGATCTTGTATTTTACCACCTCTCCCTTCATCTGCTGGTTGTGGGTTTGCAGCGTGCTGATCAGGTGACGCATCTCCCTGTTTATGGGACCTGAGAGAAAGACACGGGTACATATATCTCATACATCTCACTATAAACTGCACATATGCAGTTTATAGTGAGAACGCGGGCAGAGGCAACATGGAAACTGGCAGTAAATTTCAGCTTACTAACTTGGATTCCACAGATAAGTAAATAAAAGCAGCATTTCAATGCTAGCACAGGACCGTGGAGTTTGACAGCCAAAATTATGACTGGCGAGCAGACTTGTGAAACACAGAGTATCACTCATCTTAGGGCTCCACGCACACTTCTTCAACATGTAGATAAATGCAAAGCTCGACAGGCCTGTCCTGCTCAGTTAATCTATGATTGGACAGTTGCTCTTCAGAGGAAGGACTTAGCAAAGGGTCAATTCATGCACCGCATTCTTTATTTAAAACAGAACCTGTTAGTTACCTGCTTGCTCGTTGGCAGCAAGTGTCTGCTCAAATTCAATGCGCAACATCTCATACTCCTTCCTGACTTGAGCCAGTGTGTCCTCCAGCTGAAACACCTCTGTCCGAACCTTCCTCTGCAGAGTCACCTCATCATTCTGCACACAGAGGGGATGAGAATAAGAAACAGACATAAGCTCACCTAGACAGAGATGAACACACACACATACACACAAAAACGAAACACAAACACACCTCCATGTGCTCCAGCTGTCGAAGCCTTGCCGTCCTGGTGGTGTTGAGACGAGCGCGTGTCTCATCTAACTGAGCCTTGAGGATCAGAGACTCATTGTAGAGCACTGAAAACTGCGACTGCAGACAGCGATACTCAGAAGTCTCTTTTACCATGCCTTCTGCTCGACTCAGCAGCTCCGTCTGACAAGAACAGGCAGAAAGAAGAATGAAGTCCTTTGGTTTAACGTAGCTTACACAATAATTCATGAGGTCGATTAATGGGCTGTTTCCAAATGAAAGTTAAGAGAATGGTGTGTGAGAAGCACAAGTCCACCTTCATGCTGCCGTTCTCCTGGTGCACAGTCTGCAGGTCCTGCTGGAGCTTCTGCAGCTCAATGAGGCGGTTGTCTGCCAGCTCCCTGCTCTCCTCCATCTCACTGTTCATTTCTTCAAACTTGAAAGGAGAGAAAAAGGAAAATGTCAAGTGTGAAAAGCAAAGTGTGGGGGAAAAAAATTATAACTATTTTATTAAAATGAAATTCCTACCTTTCTTTTGTTAATAGTGATGGTCCCACAAACACTGCTGGCCTCCCCACACACCTTATAGCCTTTGCTGTTCACCTGAAAAGCATTACAGGGAGTGTTACTTTTAAAACATCAGAACATTTGCACAACACGGTCACAGACAGATACACACAGACAGAACACATCCTCACCCTCTCCAGTATCTCGATCAGGTGTGCGTTCAGTCTATTTTCTCGGCGGCGGATCTTCTCCATGTCCCACTGGAGCTCCTCGATCAAAACCTGCAGCTCACTGACGCGCTGGTCTGCTTTGTTCGCTGCACGACCCAGAGGACGGGACTGGACGAGACAGAATACAGAGACTTCACAGCACATGCACAAGAGCTAAGAGGAACATCATGCTTCTTAAGATATTACTGTGCAATACAGCAACAATTTCCAGATGATTAAGAGCAACAAAAAAACCAAAACAAATGAACAACTAACTTGATAACTTTACACAGTCAGCTAGTGCAATAGTAAGTTTGGAGGAATTAACTATTTTACTATAAGTGTCATGTATTTATGATAAATTCCTTATTCAAAGACTCAAAGTGCCTGAATTCTCTTACAAATAAACGGCCTCCAATGTGGCAACTATCTGAAGTGAAACATAAAGTGAACAATCATGCATTCATTTGGTGTGGAAATAATCTGAGAAATGTGCTCCCGACTGGGAAAATTCATAGGAACACCCCCTTAAAGTCAGAACAACAACTCAGAGAGTTGGTACGCAACTTGCCAATCTGTTTGTCTGATGATGTCATATATGCAGAAACATGGCGGATGAAAATAAAGGTTTGGTTGATAACTTTTAAAATTACTGCTGGGACAAAACTACTTTGTAAAATACAACTTCAAACTGTTTCAGCATTCTTGGATAGCAGCATTGGGATGTACTGTAAGCCTCAGCAAACCCTACACCATGACGCTACAACAAGCACAACAACAACTCTACCATACTCTGCCCTTTGCAGCATACATGTTGTCTTCACACGACAGTTTAGGGTTCATGAACCACACCGAAGTCGGAAGAACAACTTTCAGATTCAGGAAATGGGACCGTCCGAGGAGCGTGTGAATGCAGCACAAGGAAGGAAGATTTGTACCTCGCTTGTCATGTGGCTGTGCTTCTGCTTGAGGTCCTCAGTCAGCTGTTGCAATCGCTCATTTTCACTGGTCAGGAGGGAGTTCAGTTTGGAAGCTAACTGCCATAGACTGCTATCTGCAATGAAAATCAACAATAACATCATATTTTATGAGTGTAAAGGCATAAACTGATTTTAAGAACTCCCAAATAAATTTCCTCCTCAGCTCCATCACTGCAATTTCATCATGTCTCCCTCGATTTTATCTCACCAGCTCCAGCTCCAGAGTCCAGCTCTGCCTTCAGTTGGTCCACAGTGCTCTTCACACTCTCATAGATCTCAACCACATGATTGGCCTGCTTCTGGCTGGACTCCACCCTCTCCTGCAGCTCAGCCTCCATCTCCTCGCTGCTGCTGCTTGCCAGTGTGGCCAGGAAGGAGTTGGCCCCTTCTCCCTGTTGGCCTGAGTGACAAACACAGGAAAGGTTTGTTGTATTGTTGATCAAATATCTACATGTTATTGCTCATGATCTTGTGTCAGGTCCATCTTTACCTCTGTCCTTAGCTCTCTCCTGGTTGGAATCGCCATCAGGCTCTGGAGTTTCTGGCTTGAGGCTCCGTCCCTCACCTGCCAGAGATTTCTCAGGTTCGCTACTTGCTTGGTCATAACGCCTGATGATCAGTTTAATGTTATCATCAAACTGAAGGAGAGAGAACAGCACCAGGTTGGCTCTTTTATATTTACAGGAGAGAAGACTGTTTGTGTTAAATCAGTAATTTTTGCTCATGTCCTTGTCTAAAATTGTTTACCTGGTTCCAGTATCTGTTGAGGATCAGCAGACTGGCATCATCTGTGGCCTGACGGGTCTCCAGTCTCTCAATTCGCTCTCGCAATTCATCCTCAATTACCTGCAAACCAACACATCAAGAGATTAACTTTTCTCCAAATAAGGGAGCACACAAGTGCAGCTTCCTGTGTGTGTATGTCTATAACAGGAGTGAGGAAAATAATCCATTCTTAGATGCATCACAATGCAGACATGTAGGAGTCTGCATCGACTAACAAATGTTAAAAATTGGTTTTCTAAATGTAAGTTAATAATGTGATGTCCACCGAATGAAGAATGAAAAACACAAATGTGAGGGCAGTACTGCACTGTGACAGTCTATAGGGTGCACATGCCAGAGTTATCTTGTAAATTATCTCCACAAAATGCAGTGGTAGCAAGCATGTTTTAATTTAATGTCTGATCAATTACCTTTGCAAGATGAATGTAAAGGATATTGTGAATACTTTCTATGCTATTACCCAGAGACTTAAGTTAATGGATTGGAGCAGCGATCAGCTGTAACAAACAAGAACAGCTGACCAACACAAACTGCAGCATTAAACAACTAATCCCAACTCTGTGGTGAAGAAAAATAAGTCTATACTCAGATCTATTTCTGCATCCTCTCTGCATCTTGGACAGCGGTGCAGCACAGAGGCTGCTCTCTGCTACTGGAGATGAAATTTTATTAACACTGCAACAGAGCACTCAGTCACCCCTTCATTTTGTTATTCTCATACAGACAATTTCAAGTGAATTAATTTATCAATTGAGGTGATTAATTTCCCTTGTTTAAAAAAAGGCTGTGGTCAATTTATCTAAATGGTCAGTTCTATTGTATTTCAGCGGGATGAGGACATCAGTAAATGGTTTGGCACAAGAGACTTAAAATTGTGACCTATTTTCTATACATTTAAAGGCATACTATGCAGTATTTCCCTGTACAGACACATAAAAATGATCCTTCTCAACCATCATTTATGACACACTAAAATTACGTGGTTGTGTATTGTCTTATGTGTATTGTGTACTGTCTTATTTTGTCATATTTTGCTACTCTGGGCTTTTCTGGGCTTCAACCTGTTTAGCGGTGGTGTGTAGCCCCCAGCCAACACAGCGCACGGGTTTTGAGGTCAGGACTCTATGAATATGTCGCGACCAACGCTTTCATCACATTCCCCATCTCTTTTCTCTGCTCTCTGCTGTAAAAAGAGATATAAATACACACACTGGCACAGAAGACTGAGAATTGCTTCAGCTGCATTCACACTGCATTTTGCAGAGGTGTGGATGTGTGTATTTGTGCTTTAGAACGTGACTACTGTGAAACTATGACAAAATAATCTTCTATTTCTCTGATTCACGGCTTCGTTCTTGTAAATGAAATGTGTTAAAGGGTTACAGAGAATTTATTTACCTGTCTTTGATCAAGAGCTTCTCCCAACTTTCGGTTCTTCGCCTGCAGAGCTTTAATGTCCTGTTCTTCCTGGAAAAGAATTCAAACATTAGCACAGAAAAGCAGCCAAACGAATGAACAGGCTGCACACTAGTGAGGTGAAGCTGCAAACATATTAGCAGTGGAGTGGGAAAGTGGGGCTCACTGAGTTGGACACTCCTCCCAGTTTGATGACCGTCTCCACCGCGGTGCTCCCCCCTGCAGCAGCGCTGACACCGGGTCCTCCGTCCTCTCCTTCCCTCTCCCTCCGCTTCTCGGGGGGAGCACCGGAGGAACCGCTGGGGTCAGCAGGACGCTTCTGTCCCGACATCCTCAGACTCCTGAAACAGACACAGACAGAAAAATAACAGTGTGACAGATGGAAAACGTGGAGGACTGATGGACTCAGATGTATTTACTGGACTAACGACAAAGCTAACCTTTCGCTATATTGTACATATAGCTAGCTAGCTAACATTACGTGGTTCAAGATAACTGCCTTAAAGTTTTCTCTGGAACACTGTTTATCTAGCCAAGTGATGAAATTAATACACAAAATGGATTTATGGCATTTTAAACCCCGAACAAGCTGATTAAATCAGTCAGTGTAACGTTAAGCTAACGTTAGCCGTTTGCTAGCGTCAGCTTTAAATTCTGTTGATGCTCAGGGGAACCTGATTCTGACCTGACAGATCGAAGCATTTACTTTGACATATTGTCAGTATCAATCACTCCTAACTGAATTCTTACCGCTTTTAATGCTAACAGTTTTATAATGAACTAAATCTGTGTGTGGCTGTTGTTGTTGCGGCTCCCTGCCTCTCGGAAACGGAGGTGGTGGTGTTAACAAGCTTCCGGGGACCATCTTCAGTTGACGCAGCGCCACCTGCCGCAGCGGAGGAGATCATAATAAATCTGCGCTGGTCACTCTTCTTCTTCGTTATGTGCAATCGATGACTGACGGTACATACCGCCACCTATTGTACCGGAGTAAGCAGCAATGTTTTTTTTTTAGTTTTTTTTTTAGAATGTCATAAAAAATATGTAACAGAATAAGGAAATACATGTGAAAATATAAAGATGAATAAATAAAAGAATAAACCAGTAAATAAAAATGTGGAAATATAAACAGAATAATAAAGCCAGTGACTGACTGGTTCGTCCCCCAACAGGGAAAATTAAAATAATAACGATTAAATGATGACATTATAGCCTATTAAAAATATTGGAAATAAAGTAATTTATATGCAACAAATGAATACATGTTTCTAAAGTTATATGACCACAGACAGTCCAAAGATATGCATAATAGGTTAATTGGTGACTCTAAATTGCCCGTAGGTGTGAATGTGAGAGTGAGTGGTTGTCTGTCTCTATGTGTCAGCCCTGTGATGAACTGGGGACTTGTCCAGGGTGTACCCTGCCTTTCGCCCCAATGTCAGCTGAGATAAACTCCAAAAACATAGCTATAATAATCCACTAAACCCATATAGATTTAGCCAAGTCCTGTTACATAACCTTGTTTCCTTCAAAAATTAAATTGCAGCTTTCTGGGCATCTTTAAGCCCTTCTCCAGTTGTTTCCAATACTCCCTCTACCTGTCAACATGAATTCAGTTTCATTGGCTGTTTTTCACAAATAAGACTCAATTCTCCTATCTAATCTAAATTTTCCCCACCTGCCATCTTATTCTCTAATACAAAACTATCCAACTCAGTCTCTGAGAGGGCCTGAAAACCTGTTCCAACAGCCCTGGCTTGCACTTCCTCTCCTGTAATTCCCACGATATTCTCACAGCATCACCAACTATTTCTATTGTCTCACATTTTGTTTCTGCCACAGCAACACACCCAGAAATGAGAACATTTAATCTCATCCCTAAAAAACAATAATCATCATACTTCCTACCTTATTTGTTCCCCTTACATCTTGAATCTTTTCTTTTCTCACTGCTTCCTCAGTTCTCAGCCTTCTTTTGGACCTGAACCTCATTATTTCCATCCTTTTTCCTCTTTGGACAGTCACTGCCGCCACCGCATATCTCAACTCCACATTTACCACATATCACCAAAATATGTGCGAGCTGTGTCAAAATTTAAAACAATGTTTACTGCACTGAATGGGTTTGGAAATAAAAAGCCTTTCTGGGTTACTGATGCGATCCAAGAAATACTTTGTCTGGCAGGATTTCTGATTTGAAATTCAACATAACCGATCTTGGTTCACACCTTTCTTTGTCTCTCATCTTCCTCAGTATATGACTGTCAGCAGCTCTTATTTATTCAGTTTGTGGGCAAGTGGAATGCACACAGCCCATTGTAGATGGTAGATTCAGTATAAATTAAAATGGAATACGCCCAGTTTTCAGTTTGTGGTGATTTGATGAGTGTCACAATATTAGATAATAATGCACAACCCAGTTGATATTATTTGCCTATTTTAGTGGTGCAAATTCACAAACAGTTTTAGAGCAAGCTGACACACAGTGAACCTGGGGGCTTTTGGGGCTCCTGGGCAGTTGCCCACTTTGTCCTGTTGGTAATCCATCCTTATTGTAATTATCTAAATTTATCTAAATTTACAAGATACACAACATTGTGTTATAAAACAAGGAAGTGTAAACCCTGCAGATGACTTAAAATTACTTTTTATGTGGATGTCCAGTCAGTGTTGATATTAAATGTAGTCAGTTGAAGCCATAGACTGTATATAGAAGCTGGCTTTCTCGGTCAATATAGCACACACTGAGGACTGAGGACATTGCTTCAACCATAGACTCTATATACAGTCTATGGTTGAAGCAATGTCCTCAGTCCTCAGTGTGTGCTATATTGACCGAGAAAGCCGAGTTCTCCTGCTGCAAAATCTGCTGTTCTTCCTGCATCTTCATAAAGAAGAACTACAGGCTATTTCAGCATGGATTTCTAGTCTGCCTTCAGTTAGCTGGTGAGGCTCACTAGTTGAGTATTTTTGTCACCTCACACTGTGTACTGCTGCATGGCTCAGTGAGAAAAAGAACTCAGTTTTCTTGATCTTGGTCAGTTTTCTTAGCAGTACTGAGGAATGTATCGCTTCAGTTGACTACGTTTACCATCAACACTGACCTCAGACATATAAAAAGTGCAGAATCTTTCTTTTAAGACAACCATTTGTAGTGCACTGAGACATGTCTTCACAGCAGAGATACGTTGTGCTGCTGCAGTGTGCAGGATTGCCACTCCCACAGATCCATGACTCTGTTGAAGTAGTAATGTGTGGAGATATTGCAGCAATTAGCTGGAAAACAAAACAATGAAACCAACATTCCTCTGGAACTGTCTTTGTACATGTAGCTCACATTCTTGTGTGGGTAACCAAACTTGTTCAGACAACATTTTGCACTCCCCTGATGCTCTTTTCCTCAGTCAGTCGTTATGTAAAAAGGAGCAGAGACTGAACTCTGATAAGCACTATTAAGGAGTACATTGCACAGGGAGCAGAGTCCAGATTGTGTAAAAACTGGCTTGTCATTATTTGTGAGTTACAGATCTACCTCAGCCTATCAGTTCAAGTCTCCCTATCTGCTGAGGTCACTCATGGACCGGATGAGCGCATTACAAACAAGTTCTTTTTGGGCCATTTGCAGAAATCAATATGAGAACTGTTTATGCATGACGTGCTTGACAAGTAATGTGACGCATGAGGCAGATAAACAAGGTAGCATGTAAAAGCAGTAGTTGCTGTAGTTTTGAGTTCAATAAATAAACTGTAGCCTAGAACTTGGTCTTATACTGATGTGATTACATTATGCAGAGAATAGCATTCCCTAAATGTATATAAAATATGTAGGTGGCCCCCCGTGGCCACCAAGTTTTATACAAAACTTGTAACATCCCAATTT
>JAJHUR010073975.1:0-28894 GCA_027495735.1 Lutjanus campechanus
TTCCTTTGAGGCAATATGCTCATTTTCAGTAATGGACAAAGAGAGGCCCCCAAAAGGCCAGAATGTTAATTATGACTCAACACATCAGGGGCAGCAATTGCCCGAGGTTTACAGTCTATGAAGTCTGTCCACATTAAGTGCTTTAAAAGATCAAATTGTTGCACTGAAGCAGAACTCTTTACGACGCTGTTTCTTCAGAAAAGGAAAGTCTTTTGATGCATCACACTTCCTTGTCATGTTTTCTTTGCATATTTCACAGCCGCCTCAGCTGTAGAAATATTCCCGTCACCTTTAGCTTCACAACGCTGCAGTTGTTGTGAAATATTTGAAGTGACGGTGGTGGAGCGCTAGTCAGTACCTATTCACTTGAAAAAAGCCGTTGTCCTATTGCAAAAAAAGCAGCTCATTTGATTGAATTCCTCCTATCATTTCGTTTAGATACGGGGGTCAAAGCTGTCCCAGTCTGTCATTATGGTCTTTTTTCCTAAACATTCAATCTGTGTCATTACTGTTTTCAGTCATCACTTCACAGAGGGAATGTGGCACTGCTTTGTAACAGAAATGATGGGCCCTGTCTCAAAGCATATTTCCATAAAAAAAAAATAAAAAAAAAAAGAATTGGCTCGGCCCTTACATTTCTCATCATCTCTCTCTTCATGCTTGTCATACCTAACTTACCAGTCCACTATTTCTTTCTAACTACTATCTACTGCACTTTACCGTCTTCTATCTTCTATTTAAAATTGGGACTGACAGCCAGAAACTGGGCCAAAGGGAAATAGATTAGATTAAAGACTGACAAGACGAGTTCAAACATGCTGCGGAGAAACAGGTCCGGACCCGAACTAGGCCTGTCTAAAAGCTGAGTCTCAACAGGAACAACCTGTCCATTACATCCATTTGCTTTTTATTAGACTGCATCTTGCTCCCTCAACAAATCAGGCATTTTAAGATTTATATTAAGTTATTTAGGAGTGCGAACTGTCAGTCTTTATTGTAAACTATCCAGGGACTGACAGGATTTTTATAGTTGTTGGTAGCTATAAACAAGAAGAATTCACTGATGAAAATTACAACCCTGGATGGAAACAATGAATACATCAGCAGAGTGAGTGCTGTTGTAGATGACTTCTTTGCACTGTAACAATGCTGTCAGAATATGAATGATGCTTCAGTGATAAATAATTGCTGAACATGCATAACTTTATATGTAAAGTTGGACTGACAAACTTTTCGTATGGGTTGCTGAAAATGGCAGCAAGAGGATACAAGAGTTCTTTCTTTGACATTTTGTTTTAACACATCACTCTTCAAAGGTATCCCTGCTCCGTATGTATTAATTATTACTTCAGCTGACTTTTATGGAGTCATGGTGGAGTCTTTTTCCTGGGTTTCAAAAGATATACCAGCAAAGACCATAGAATTTAGCTCAGTTTTATTTCAGTTTTTACTCTGGAAAACTGGTGCTATACAGGTCAGAACTGTTGATAGAACTCAACAGGGAAGCTATTAAGTGCTGCTGCTTTGTTATTGGACATGTGATTAAGTGCAGGAGAGAGTCTGGTGTTAGAGTTAGTTGAGGGAGTTTTCTTTTTTTTTTCAGTAAGATCTTGTGGTTCAATACTGTGAAGAATTGTGCTGCTTTCTTCTCGATGCGGGAGCAGATAAACCAGATAAACCGTGTGAAACCAAAAGTCGATGTTTATTTTCTGTTGTTTATGTAACTTAACCTGCGTGGCATACTTAACTTATGTCACATATGTAACTTACCTACCTAACCTAACTTATATAAACAACATACTTATCTTAACTCAAAAACCTAACCTATAGTTTTGGTGTTCAAACCTTACCAAAGAGTTTTGGTGCCCAAGCCTAACAAAGCACTTTGCCCAAACCAAACCAAGTAAGTCTGGTGTCCAAACCTGACAAGGTAGTTTTGGCGCCCAAACCTAAACAAGTGGTTTTGGTGTTTAAATCTAACCAAATACTTCTGGTGCTCGAACCTGACCGAGTAGTTTTGGTGTCTTGACCTGACCAAAGTCAGACATAAAGCTAACCACATGAAGACAAAGGTCTGTAGTGATGAACGTCTAGTATGACTGTTGCTGGTACAGTCCAATGGTTATATGTGTTGTTTTGGGAGTCATTGGCAAATTCTGTCATTTAGGTATGAGAACGGGTTGTATTGTATGGTATAGGCTGGTGAAGTAACAATGAAAAGTGCTCTATTTGTTTATGTGATATGGCTTTCGCCAATGAGTAGAATTGTTGTTTTTCTCAGATATATTACTGTATCCAAACAGGTAAATTATTCTTTCTGGATTGCCTCGCTTAGAAATACTTGCAGTGAGAGAGTGTGAGTTGATTTTTCCTCTCAGAACTGTATTAGTGCTGTTTGAAAGTTATACTGGTGAGTTTTTGGAGTATTCTGTATGTCTAGGAAGGATGCCCACTTTCTTTTATTATAACTGACATTTGAGGAGAGCTGTATTAAAGTGCCATCTGGTTCATATTTCTGTTACAAATGAGTGATAGGGGAGTACTAGTGATGGGGGTGACTTTGTGACTGAGATCTTCAATATGATAGAGTTGTTGGTGAAGAAAAAAAAATCTGTGTTAAGTGGTTGAGAAGAAGATGGAGAACTTTCGTGTTCTGACGCCCAATTATCGCCAAGAGCAAAATCACTCATTAACTGTTTTATAGTTTATCCAATGAGAACAGAGACACTTTTGATTTTTTATCAATTTTAATGAAATACTCTGTCGTTGGTATTGTGTCACACTCTACTAAATTTGGTTTAATCACTACATCTCACAAGTCATAGTCATAGTCATTGCAAGGATAATAAATAACCAGGTATGCTATTCTACATGGAATGCGTTTTATACTGCTTTTCTTAATTTAACATCGCTTTCTATTCCAGAATTGCCTTATTAAACAACCACATGCTATATTATCAAACTCCTGAACTGTGCATCAGAGACAACACAGTCATTCTGTGATTCATTCTGCCATTATATTATATAACCTGCTCATTAAATTTGCAAAAACGTTCTGCAGATTGCTCCTTTGTCCTTTGCGTGCACACCATCCTCCATACCTTGACACGTCTTGCCCATGATTCCTGAGCTATTTCTGTCCCCTGCAGGAAGACGAGATTGTGCAGAATCTACAGTATGTAACGTGTCATGTGCAAACCAGATGAAGTTTGACCACTGCCACCTTCCATACCTGTCAAGGGGGGCGACAGGGGTTAATGGGAAACTAAACTGCGGTGCCAGGGAACTTCTTGTCCAGGTTTCTGGGCGAGATAATAAGGCTGCCTGTCACAGGTAATTACTGTCATCAAATCTGTGAATAAGGTTTTTTCACACAGTAATGGTGTATTATTACAGAAACCCTTGCACATGTCACACACACGCGCGCTCACACACACACACACAAGTCAAAAATTGTAATTCTTGGAGTTTTCGCTCTTGCTTTTCCTCAGACAATGTCACGAATAACAACAGGCCATAATAACCAATCACACCTGCCATCGAAAGCAGTTTAAATACCGTGCTGTCATTTTATTCGTCCATGTGTCTCATTGCTTTATGCTGCATAAATATTTACATATAACTTAAGTTCTCCTCAAATTTCTTAAGCAACACGGGCAAATCTGCCATCAGCGTGATGCATGTTAAGTGTAAAGGAGACAGGTGTTATCTGCTATAAAGGTTTCACAACCAGGACGCCATGTTGTTCCAAAGGCTTTATGTGAGACAGTAATTACTCTGCACAAGACAAAGTCAATCAAAAGTAGATTTTATCCACCATATGTGGTTGAGGATTACACAGGAGTCTGTATGGTGGTGGTGGACAGACTTTTTCTTTTGGCAGGGGTGTGCGTGTGGAGCTTTCTCTTCACTTATTTCAAGGTGGTTCGAATGGCATCTCGTGTCTGAATCCATCTCTTCTCTTTGGTCACAGTGTTGATTCTAATGCAGTCGTTCGCACTTAAAGCTGCTATAATCAATCTTTTTATATTAACAGGACGGATTAAAAGGACGGAGGAGCAAAAGGGCGAGGGCAGTGACAAGACAAGCCCATTCTCATTCTGAGGTCATCGAATGCAGGCGCTTTGTCACACCCGTCTGCGTCTCATATGGACACACAAGGTATCCAAAGCAAAACAACATATGTATTAACCGATAATGTTTGTTTTGTGTACCACTTTTCTGGAGCAACAGCCGTATTGTTCTTTTATCCTGTTGGTTTAAATAGTTTGAGCTTCCTGAATTAATGTTCCACATAATCAATGTGCTGCTAGAATTGTTTACATAAAACTTAAAATAAGAAAAAGATGTGTTTTGTATCTTATTAATATAAGAGATAACGCAACGCAACGCAACGCAACGCAACGCAACGCAACGCAACGCAGCGCAGCGCAACGCAGCGCAGCGCAGCGCAGGACCCACAACAGCACATAGAATAACATAATCATAAGACATCAAGTGCGGTTCAATGCAACACAATGCAACGCAAAGCAACAGACTTATTTCAACCCAAACCATGATCTTTTTTAAACTTAACCAAGTAGTTTTGGTGCCTAAACCAAACCAAACTGCAACAGTGTTAACCATGTGTTAAAAAGTCTTTCTGCCAGCGTCTCATACGTAAGTTAACGGGTACCTCATGCATCAGTATGACACCAAGGGTCTTGACAAAGTTGTTGCACTTTAGCGGTGAAAGATTTTTAGTCAGTTAGCTAGTATAAATCTGTTCTGATTTAAAGTCATTATAGACTTTTGTAAATTACTGCATCATGTTTTTATTTCTGAAAAAAGAGACAATTCCCACTGAAAATAGCTGCAGTCCTCATGTCTATGAGAATAACTTTGGGTGCCAAAGTCAGTCATGTTAAAGTTTTTCAGATAATAGTTTTAAGCACAATGTGCACAGTATTGTCAGAGACTGATTTCAGAAAATATAATACATAACATAATGTTACCTTCATTCAGAACATTTAAGGACAAGGCTGGTGTTATTCTGTGTGTTTCAGATAAGATAGATAAGTAAGATAAGCTTCCACTTATTCAGCAGGGAAATTTGGTTGTTGCAGCAGCCACAGAAATGAGTACAGATAAGTGGAGAAAGTAAAGAAATAAACAACAGAGGTATGTGGAAATAAAATAAGAAAGGAAAACAAAATAGAAAATATACAAGTGCATTTGGAGAAAAAAAATTGGAGAAGAAGTGACAGAGGTGTGATTATGGTGTTGGTGTGATGTGATTATAGTAACAGCAGCAGAGTCAACAAGTCTGTGTAAACTGCAAACAACAGACTCATATGATTAGTTTTGTCTGTATTAATATAGGTTATAGAGAGGCATAATAGCTTTATAATGTAGAATATAAATCAAGTCAATGTAACATGGCATAGTATACAATAATATAGTACATAATTAGTTTTTAGATTAGTACAGCAATGTATAATACATAATAGGGGTGTAACGGATCGTCATTGGTTGATGGTGTATGTGGATCAGCCCCCATGGTTCAGCCTGCCTGTAATCCACAGACTAAATGAAACCATCATACTGCGAAAGACAGTCTTACTGTTGCTGTAAATAAATCTCGATGCAGAGTTGCGTTAAAAAGACAAGACAGATGCTCGCAGTGTTTTACTCTGAAGTGCTCTGGGTAGGAGGAAGAGCCACATCTTTTCACCTCCATCGACCGTGACTTTGGCCATTTTCAGTGGTGTAACTGTGCAGGCTTGTCGTCATAGAAACAATTCATAAGATTGTGATTTTTATTGTAAGTCTTGCGAAACCTGCTGCCTTAACTTCTACACACAGCTCCTGTCTGTGACCCCGCCTTCAGTGTTGACTGGCTATTACTCGTGACTTCTAACCAATGAGATGGTGCTGTGGGCGGGACATTGAGCGAGACTACAGAGTGCAATAGTGCGTTATACCGCACAGTGTATAATCATATATTATATATATACGACAGTATACTAAAATACAACATAGTGTTATCAATATTTAGTGTATTGTATAATGATAATAATGATAATTATAATTACCCCCCCTTTAATTTTTTTGCTGGTCTGAAAAATTATACGATCCGTGACTCAAAACCCTAGTAAACATAATATGAAGTATAAAACAGCAATAGAATGGAATAGACTATGGCATAATATGCGTATAGTTCAGTGTAATAGCTGAGATTTTTAGTTTATTTTCATTTGTGTATTAATACACACTTGGTGTGTTGGTGAATATTGATGGGAGCAGGATGGTGTATGTGGGATTGAGTCAAAATAGACTTCAGTGCCCATCTTCACAGTAATGACCCCGGTGTAACAGTGTGACTCACTGATGCGTTTTTAATAGTTCTTGGACAACAGTAGAGCTCTATGGCACAGAGGAGACAATTCTTACAGGATCATTTCATTGTGGTCTTTTCAATAAAATATCACCAGCCTGATCCATAAGTTATAACTTTTTATTCGTAGCTTTGTCGGCTCACATTGCAAAATAAGGATGGTAACGGTCTTATTACAGTCACATTTTTTTCATTACTGATGGTGGTGTCTGTATTGGAATTTACTTGTGTTCCATGACCTATAGAAACAGTGTATTAAACCCACTTATTGGTGGCATTCAGCAGTGCCTTTAACGTTCCCTGTCTCCATGTCCTGACAGCACTGTCGATAAAGCATTGCACCATTTCCTTTACTGTCATCTGGAGGGGTGTTCCGGTAAATTGTTTAGTCCCTTTTGCCATTTCTCTCTATTTCCCTGCGTATCGTCATGCATCCACACACGCATACAGTGCACACACAGCAATATTGACCCCTTTGAAATCATCTCATATGTCACTTTTCTCGCCTTCTCTGTCGAGGCACCCTGAGGTGCTTCGCTTTTCTATTTCAGCGCTCTCAAAGCATCCTCTAAACCTTTTTTTTTTTCTTTTTTTTTTTTTTTTTTTTTTTTTTGTCAGCAGAGATTGTGTCTCCCCCTGCTCTTTGTTTTAACTCAGAAAAACAAGCTCCCACTCATTTGTCAGTGTTCCCTTATCTGCAGCCACACTGTGTTCTCCAGGACCTCTCTACAACTCAGGTTACTTGGATGGGTGGGGTAGAAGTTTATAGTGAGGCGGGGTGTGGGGTAGCGAGCCTGGGCTCCAATACCAATGACCCCCGTCTAACACCCCGCTATTCCAGAAAGCTCCCACCACAGATAATAAATCTTTCGCAAGTAGAGACTTTTTTGGTACCAGGTTTAAAGTGCCTGTAATAGTCGTTAATATGTAATAAGGCCTTTATAAGATGCTTATTAACACTGATATATATTATTGGGGCTATATAAGTGTTAAGAATAGCATAATAACATGTTTATTGTAGAATATTTATAAGCACTTATAAGTTGCTCATAATCATTTATAATAACACCACACACACATTTATTGAGTTTAGCTGACTTACCTATTATGTCATTGTTAACCTTTACAAGTTTTTGTTATTGCTTTATTAAGATTTCTACATATTTTACTACACATTTATTAGCAGTTAAGTATGCATTTTGTTTTAAGTGTTAACAATGCTTATAAAGGTTAATAAATCCTTTATTATGCACTTATTAACAGTTAATTTTTGTGGTTACCAGACCTACAGAGTGAATATTGTTTATTAAGGTTCATAAATCCTTTATTATGCACTTATGAGTAGTTAACTATGAATTTTGTGGCTACCAGATATAAAGTATGAACAATCCTTATTAAGGTTAATAAATCCTTTATTACGCATTTATTAACAGTTAACTGTATGTTGCGTGGCCACTGGATCTAAAGCATGAACAATACTTATTAGGGTTGATAATTCCTTTATTAGACAGTTATTAACAATTAATTATGCATTTTGTTTATATAATGTTTTCTTTATATAATGCACATATCAGCAGTTAACCACGCTTTGTTTAAAATATTATAATTTTATTTATTCAATTTTTGTTTGCCTTTAAATCCTTAGGTCAGCTTTGTAAAGGTTTAAGAATGACATTATACTGTAGGTAAGTGAAATATACTCAATAAATGTGCTTGTAATGCTATTATAAACAATTATAAGAAACTCATAAAGCTTTTGTTAACATTCTTAATCCGTTTCTTAAGTGCTTATAAATATCTTAAAATCTCTCAATACATGTTTATTATGCTATTATTAACATGTATATAGTCTTATTAACACGTAAGCATAAGAGCTTTATTACCTATTAAATAATGCGTATTACAGGCACCTTGATATGAAGTGTTACTAGTTTTTCCACTTCTTTCTAAATGCAGCTACATATTCAATGATACCAAGATGGAAAAACAATTAGGCCTGTTTGTGCAGCCTCAGACCCGGGCAGCCATTATTACATTACAAACACTCACTTTACAGCACCGACCCTTTCACATACACATTGTCAAACAATAGGAAGCTCTGCAGGGATCTACCTGAGCATGAATCATGCAGGTTTCACATCTAAGACAGTAATCTTATCCAACAGCGACCAGGGCACAAAGAGCTAGGTCACATGAATCAAGTCTGTACTCTCTGACAAAAAAAAAAAAAAGGTTCTTTGAAGGTGATTGCCCTCAGTGACCAAGGAAGTGCTTCTCGCTTCCAGCACCGTGGGCAGTCTAACACCAACATCATATCAGCAGACCTCTGTGTGGGAGGGGATTGTTGACTTCTCATCAGCTTTACATCACGGTATTGTTTGTTGCTCGTAGATATAAATAGATCCGAAGAAAGCCAGTACAGGCATGTCAGTATTAGCATTTACAGAGGCACATAAAGAGATATGACCGTGGGGTGCTGTATACCCAAGAATATATCATAATGTCGTGAAATGTCATACATACAGGGCATTTCTGTTTGTTGGGTGTTAAGAGGTGTCATGTTTGTTGAGTGCAGGAAATTAATGGGTACAGCTCTCTCCTCCAATCTCGTCCTCCATCAGCAATGTCAGTCTTGGCACCAGCTCAAATAACATTACTCAGTGACCCTTTTTTTGGTTTAGGAAGTGCTAAGATCTTTACTTAAAGGAGCAATTGCACATCCAAAAATGAGTACTTGAGTCCTAATACCGAGTTGGAGCCATAGATGGTATATTAAAAGGGCTGAAATCCTATTTAAAATACAGTCTATGGTTGAAGTGAGTTGTTCCCCCCCTTAACCTCCACCCCAGACCAGATCAGCTGTTTATAACTCTATCAATTGTATGTCCGTGTAAAGCGAAGTCCCTAAAACAAAAGCTCCGTGCTGTGAAAATACACACTCTGGAGTTGGAGTTCAGTGACTTCCTGCCTTTTGTCTGCCAGACTCCATTAACATATTTAACCGTTATAAATGAATGATTTCTTGTGACTCATAAACAGACACTGACTCATTCAGCAAACATTCGGCATTAATTTGAAGTGAAACAGGCACAAGAACACAAGTTACAAGGTTACAGGCCAGAATAGAAATTTAAAAGGGTGACATTGCAGCTGTAGCACTGTTGTCAGAGAAGCAAGTTTCCTTTCATCTCTGATGACATGTCATGGTCATTTTAGGATTTATTACAATAAATATATTACAGATTTCTCCTTTAAAGGTAATATGTGAAGCAATTTACATGTATTGAGAGTGAGATTGTATTGAGATGATGGAAAAAACAACGTACTGACACCAATCTGTTTTGATTATTGGTACTTTTCTGTAATTCCCAATGAGACACTTGGGGTTCACAGCTCAAAATGGCTGGGAGTCACTGATTTAAAGGTGCAGTTAGCGATTCCAGGGAAAGATGGTTGATCACCGAGTCTACTAACTTTTTGCATTGATGTCTTGGTCTGAGTCAAAGCGACCCAAAAGCTTTGGTATTTGATGACCTGGAAATGGGAGCCAACTATCTTTCTTGCTCTTTACTGCACCTTTAATCTTTGGCCTTGCATGGTATTTAATAAGCTTGTTTTTTTTTATATTCATCTTAATTTGAAAAACAGTTACAATAGAAACTGTCTGGCTGTAAGATAAAGTGGAAAAAGTAGCTTATATACAGGGATAAAAGTAGCATAAAGTAGATATATTCAAGTAAAGTACAAGCACCTCAGTACAGTCCTTATGATTGCTAGCGCTCTACTAAAATAACTTGTTGGTTTTTCTTAGTGTGCTGGGTTTAAGATGACCATGGTGAGCCAACTGTATGACTCACCATTATATTCTGTTCCTATCTAGACTGTAAATGGCGGCGCAGAAATAGCGAACTGTCTGTAATTCCTAAACCAAACACAATACCATGTAGAAAAGGGTTTGTTTAACTGGTGTCAGTTACACGTGCTAGGGATACACCTGAATCCAAAAACATTATTCTGGAAAGCGCAGATAATGCAATGGAAATATCCAAAATTTGCTCATTATTATTCACAAAAAGTCAGCTGCATGATTTTCTTGGCATAGTTCAACAATGTTGGATCTACCTTAATCAATCACCACTCACATAATGTACCAAGATTATTCAAATGAGAATTTTCTTTTTTTAATTCTTGTATGTCTCATCCAATATCCCCCACTTAAAGGTGAAGTGGTGGTGAGCTTCAGACAGTTCATAAAACTAAGTTTACTCAGAAATAAAAAGAGAGAGACAGATGAAAAGTACAGCATGAGCATGTGGAAATATTTAATTATATGCCAATATGAAATCCTTTTGATGCTCTGTATGCACAACAACTGCATTGCCAGTGAATATTAGGTTAGAAAATAAAGCATTTGCCGAATTTAATGTGACTTCCTGTATAAACCATGCCATCTCTTAGTCTTCTACCCAAACAGAGATAATTTTGCTGGTTAAACAGATACAAATGCAAATAATGATGTCTCTGTGCACCTCTACTCCACATCACCTGTTAAAGTTCAGCATGGTGTTAGCATTTAGCCTCAAAGCACAGCTGTACAACCTCACAGAGCCACCGGCATGGCTTGTACACTCCAGTTACATGCTGTATTTAACTTTAAAACTTTGATTTTTATGTCGCCTTTTAGTCGAAGCGTTCCGTAAACTTGTGGCAAAGCATTTACCAAAGGTATTAACCGAGTGTTGACACAAGAGCGTGACAGTTTCTAATCCCAGAGTGACCTTTCCTTGGTCCCTCACTCGAGTTGAGTTTCAGGTCAGCTTTAGTCTTGTGCAGAATTTTCTAGTTTTTTACAGAAGGAGCCAGCCAGAAAGCTCCCCTGGTCCAAATGGTAATTAGCAGCTGGTAGGCATAATAGACTTGTGGGCATCAGAGAACTTCGCTGATATGAAGCTGAAATCCTTTCAAGCAGGACTGACACCTCCAACACATGGCAGACAAAAAAAAAAAAAGAAATAAATAAAAGAGGCGGTGTAAAAGCTTCAACAAAAAGCACAGCCCGGATTGTGAAATGTGTCATTTGCGCTTCCGTGCACATACAGCGCGTTGTATACGGGCCAAGCTCACAGGTACAATCATGATCAGATGCTACAATGAGTGAGAAAATAGGAAGGCTGAGAGAGGGACAGAGTGGGAGCAACGTGAAGAAAAAGCTCTCGTCGCAGTCTTCACCCAGTCAATGCAAGACCATCATCCAGCAGCCCGAGTATTATCTGCATAATCCAGCTATCATTTACACCCACACATTCATGGCTGGCCGGTGGACACATTATGGATTAACATGGGGGGATTAGGTGATGATAGTTTCTGGGAGATGATGATGACGATGGAAATGAGGTGACGGTGGTGACAGTATATTGATGCTGATAAGCAGCCCGTGCAATATTTATGTGCAGATCGTGCACTGATACATGACATTTTTCACCTTGTAGCAATGAAGCAAAATGTCGTCATAATGGGAATCTTAGGACTCGTTTCTGTGCAGATTCGGGGCCACTATTTAAAGCTGATACTCACTGCATTATTTGGGAGGCATTATTAAATTGAAGTGAATAAAACTGAATTATTAAAGTGGACCACTTTGCAAACTATATCAGTACATTCTGCATTGTGTAGGAGTATAAAGAATCAGTAGAACTGCTTTTATAGCACAAAAGGAGACAAGTGCTCAGATCTTTTACTTGGGCAAAAGTTCCAGCACAACAAAAATGTAAATATTCTGTTACAAGCAGAACCAGACCAATACTGTGTTTTTGAAGCCTATGCTGATACCAATATTAGGGAGAATTACTATATTGATATATTGGCCAATATAAATGCCAGATGCTATTAGCTAACTATTTACACCCAGGTGTATATAGCTTAACATGGCAGAGACAGTGCTATTTGCACCCGCATGACAGAGACAAACCATGATCATTTCTAAACCTGACAGAGTAGTTTTATTTCCAAAACCCAACCAAACGGAACCCAGGGGGTAAACAGCCAATGTGGCTGTTTAGACCAGCATGAAAAAGACATAACCATGATCTTTTCCTACACCTAACCAAGCACTTTTGTTTCCTAAACCAAACAAAGGAATTTTGTTGCCTGAACGTAACCAAACTGGGGCTGAAAACTGAAAATAATAATATTAAAAACTGTAAATAATAAGTCAGCTAAGTCTAAAAATCATGTTAACACTGACACCTCACAACAGAATAAAATCCTTTCCCAAAACAGGACTTGAACCCAACTCTCTCCCATGTTAGTCCTGCACTTAACCCACTCATCCATCACAGCCTCTAATTGAGAATTTGTTGCCCTTTATAGCAAATCTAAAGAGGTGTAAATAGCAAATATTGAAAATATAGAGTATCGCAATATTATATTTTGTGATACTATATCGATTCTCATAACACTGTACTGTGATATTGTGATACATGCAAGGATTTGCGTCAGTGGTTAATTTTGTGACCACTACATAGCATTGCTGTTACCCATCTTCCCTGTTCTGACTGCATAGAAGAAAAATTTACTTTCAACTCAAATGTTATACATACGGTGGTTTGTTTTTTCTACGATGAGAGTTTTCTGAAATTAGATTAAAAGAAACAGCAATATATCATCTTTCTTACAGTATCACATATATATAATATTGCAATATATTGAATCGTAACCCCTGTATTGTGATGAGTATCATATCTTGAAAGTTCTTGCCAGTGCACAGCCCTAGTCAGTTTTTCCTCACCACTGTCGCCTTGGAGCATGCTCTCTGTGGGAACTATCTAAATGAACTCTCTATAAATAATAATATTAAGAGTACAGGCTAGACTTGTTCTGTATGAATAGTGCCCTCAGGCGCTATTTAAAAAAAACAGAATTGGCTTGACTTGCTGTGATAGGCCAATATTGGCCTGATAAAATCGGTCGGATGATATTAGAGGTCAGTCAGAGTATCTGTCTGGCTGTAGTTACAAGTAAAAGTCTTTCATTCAGAATCCTGAGGTAAAAAAAATACTGATGTATTATCAGCAAAATCTACATGAAGATCAAAAGCAATTATTATCATATCATATTATAAAAGTAAGTCAGTCCTTATGAATATGGAAATGCAAGAGAAAAAAAACATCACATTTCTACTTCATACACAGATATAGCCTGAATGAACAAATGCCACCCACACACACTCATACACAAACACACACACACACACACACACACACACACACACACACACACACACACACACAACTGGCCCCAGCTGTTTAGGCAGACAGCCGTTCTCACTTGCCCTTCTTTCAATAATTCATTGGGTCCAGCGGGGAGTTTGCCGGCATATT
The DNA here is from genome assembly GCA_027495735.1 of Lutjanus campechanus. NCBI lineage: Eukaryota > Metazoa > Chordata > Actinopteri > Lutjaniformes > Lutjanidae > Lutjanus > Lutjanus campechanus. The sequence continues at coordinate 13,756 of JAJHUR010073975.1, forward strand.
CCAGGCTGATACTGTGTTTACTGCAGCTGCCTGCAGGGACGGGAAGAGAACATGTGTACATGTATGTATACATACCGTATGCTGTAATGTGCATGCAAGTGTGTCCTCTGGAAGTGAGAAAAGAGCAGAGTGTAGGGAGGGGGCGCATGGAGGATAACAAGTGTGTGTATGTGTGTGTGTGTGTGTGTGTCAGGAGGAGGTGGAGGACAGCGCGCAGTGGATGTGGAGCGGCTTGCTGCGCTACGCTGCCATACCAGTGATTAAAACAACGCCTCGGGTCAGCAGTGGATTGGGACGACGGGAAGAATGGAGACAGCCAATCACCATCTGCTAACAGTGTGCTGACTTTGCCCGCCCCAGTAGTTAAGGAGACACTCCTGCAGTCCCCCCGGGGTGTATGGCAGCATGTGGCCTACATTTTTAGCCACTTTACTGACACACGTGTCCACGCACACGTCTTTAGGCTCGCACCTCCTTGAGCGTGAGTGCTAATCAGAGGTATTTGTGAGGCAATAATTATATATATGTGTGTGTGAGTGTGTGTGAATGTATGCATGCTTGATGTGTGGTTATGTGCTAATTTCTATCAAGACAAGGAAGATTAGCAACTCTGCCAGTGCTAACTCATTAGGAAGTCGAGGTTTTACAGTTCAGATTTGTCTGCAGCTAACTTTATAGACACGATGAAAGGGTCCTCACATGTAGAGTTAGACACTCGTAGAAATAAGGGTTCCAAAAGGGTTCTTCCTGAAGGCCTGAGGTTCTACCCAGAACCATTTGCTTCTGAAGAACCCTTTTTTCCCCTCAAGAGTTCTTTGTAAGATTAGGGGTTCCATTAAGAACCCTTTTCATCCCAAGAACTCTTTCTGGAAGAAGGTCTTCAAGGATTGTTGACATCCTTGATGTCAGTAAAATCCCCTGGGTGGGTTCTAGACAAAACCCTCAGAATATAAAAAGGTTCTTGGTAGAAACCCCTAGGTTGTTTTTAGAGAAAAACCTTGGAATATCAAAAGGATCTTTGTATAGAGGGTTCTTTGGCTTGACCCTGTGAGCAAACCCTTTTATAAACCCTTGGAGCCCTTTTAGAGTGTTCTGTGTTCCTGATAGAACCTTTGGAATATAAAAAGGTTCTGGGTATAATCCCCTGGGTGGGTTGTAGTTAAAACCCTTGGAATATAAAGGGAGTTTCAGTAGAACCCCCTGAGTTGTTTCAAGATAAAACCCCTGGAATATAAAAGGTTCCTTGATAGAACACCCATGGGTGGGTTGTAGTTAAAACCCTTGGAATATAAAAAAAAGTTCTCTGCAGAACCCCCTAGGTTGTTTCTAGATAAAACATTGGAATATAAAAAGGTTCTTGTTAGAACCCCCATGGTTGGGTTCTAGATGAAAAACCCATGCAATATAAAAAGATTCTCTGCAGAACCTCCGGGAAGGTTCGAGTTAAAACCCTTGGAATATAAAGGGTTCTTGGTAGAATCCCCTGGATGGGTTCTTGTTCACACCCTTCTAAGGGAGAAAGACTCTGGATAGAGTGGCCAGAGAAGGGTCTGGGTGGAACCATTACACCATAGAAGGGTTCTCTTTAGGACTCACATATGGGGGTTCTGGGTGAAACCTTTGACAGATGATTTAGATGCTGGGTTCCAGGTAGAACGCTCTAAAAGGGCTACAAGTGGAATCTCTATAAAAGGGTTTGCTTACAGGGTCGAGCCAAATAACCCTCTCTGGTTCTGTAGTTAGCACCTTTATTTCTAAGAGTGCATGAGTGTGTTTATGTGTGTATATATAGCATGTGTGTCTAATTGCAGAATTATGCAGGAAGTGTGATGCCAGCGCTGAGCTGTGTACCGTAGTTTTTGTGAACATATGCAAATGGCTTTCACACTGCTAACATGGGAGATGGCAGCACTTTACTTTGAGGCAAAGGAGGAAACACATTGTGTTGGTGCATTTAAGCAACTGCGCTGAATACTATAATACACACCGTCACTCTCTAAGTGTGGTTTGCACCTTGAGAATGTCACATTTGCTGACTCACGTCAAAGGAGGCATTCTCCTGGCGTGCACTGGGTGACCCTGAGAGCACAATGGGAGTTTTGTCTGAAATGTTGTTTCAGATGAAGCAAAATGTGATTAATAATCCATTAGTAGAGGACGTGCCGGCCTTGCAAAGTGGAGGCAAACAGCAGATGAGCAGCAGTGGTACAATAAGGTTAGGCAGAACATATTGGGAGTGGAAGAGGCTGCATGCATGATGTGTTTGTTCCAACAGATTTGGTCTTAGTTGGTCCCTCAGCGAGGAGATATTCATAAAATATCAGAAAATACAGATTTTCTTAGTATGTCTCCTTCATGTGGATGCAAAAAAAAAAAAGTCTCTGCTGAGACCAGAATGTTCTGCTCCACTGACTGAGTGATTGATAACCTTTATTAAAGACTTTAATTGATGAGATTGATGGAAAAAATCTGGTCTGAGAACAAACAAAACAAAGCAATAACAACTAAGGAGCATTAATGAAAAGCTGCAAAATTTCTCTAATCAGCTCATTATACAGACAGTACAACAGACAGATGGTCGGCTTTAAAGGTCCAGTGTGTATTGACAGAACAGGCCAAAAAGGAATATAATAAAAGTTGTTTTCATTAGTGTAAAATCACCTGAACGTTCTCGTCCTTGGAGGCCGGCATTGTAAGCCAGGAGTTGTGTTTTGCCACCATAGTTTCACCTACATTCTTGGCAGGGGAGGGTGCGTTGGGTGCAATTTACAACTTCACTGATTTATGCCACTAAATCCTACACACTATACAGGACTGTGTAAATAAATAAATACTAAAAATTTTCCAAGAGGCCCAGCCAACCACAGGAGATGCACTCAGCAGAGCGCAGATAGTGAAGCACCTACTGCAATGCCACCACTACTGCCAGATATAGCCAGCGGAGATTTGCAAACTTTTGAATAAGTTAATGGTATAGTAAAGTCGTCAGTTTTCTTTATGATGCATAGAACATCATTACCTAACCGAACTGTAAACTTAATAAAGAAACAAATAAAACCAGGATGGTAAGTCCAAACTTCTCAATTTAAACATTGTTACTTATTTCAAACATTTTTGTTATTTATTTATTAAAACTTTACCCAGCGGCTTTGCAACAATATAGACAGATAGATAATACATGTAGAAATTTACATTTAATTCCGACAAGTTCCCGCTTTATAAGAAAACAAATTTCATGATAATTGGCTCAGAATTAAGCAAGTTACAGTCGATTTTGTAGTGAAGTCTGCATCTCTCAATACAGATCTTATTTGTTTACTATCAGACCTTGAACACTCCAATATGGCAACAAACAGCAGGGATTTATTCATCTCTTATCGTGCCTAACTTGAGTAGATGATAACATATCAGGTATTGATTTAATCTGCAGATGCTCCAGTTTAAGATCAAGCAAAACTTTTCCATGGATGTCAGTTTTTGAGCCACGACAAAGGCCAAAATGTGGCCTGCAACAGATTAGTGAAGCCTTTTTTTTGTAAGGCTAGCAGTTGTTGATGACTGTTGATGACAGCCGGTACAAAACCAAGGAGTCAGTAAAATAGTTTTTTTTCAAATACTGTAAATCACTGCACCCACGAGTTGTCCTTGAGCATACAGTCATAAATATATACAAAAAATGTTAGGCTGATGGGTGCAGTAGTGTGTGAGATTAGCTGTGGACAAAACGGACAGTAGATCAAGCTCCGTTGTCCACTTACACACGCACACAAACAATCCATTATGCCTGGCGGAAATAATAATGAAACACTAATGCAAAATTTCTGTAACTGGCACAATGTACACACAGGACAATAGACTTTAAACAGGACTGTGCAAATAAATAAATTCCAGTGTTACTCAGGAGGACCAGCCACCCTTTTCCTGCAGGAGACAGTGATATGAAGTTATCACCTGTAATAAAGTGCTGTGCAGAGAGAGCTGGGGCCAATCCCAGCATGCACTAGGCAGATTTACAGTCCATCACTGGGCAAACAGGAATAAACACCCAATAATTGGCTTTAAATTATTAATCTCCACAAAATTTTACAATTCCAATTAGCCCGACGTTACCTGAAAAGTGGGAGCAGAAACATTGCGAGCACATGCAGGAGGACAACACGTCTCCAAACTTGTTGTGAACGATTCAACTTTACTGAATGTGAATGTTGAAGGAATGGACGCACAAAACAGAAAAACAAACTTCAGTCTAACAACAGAGCTGAAAGTGAATTTCAGCCCCCTGGGCAGTTTGTTAGTCGGCCCAACCACTGTTTCAGCACCACGGACAGCGACGCTTGCTCTGAGATGCCTTCAGGACCGCGGGAGGCAGCGCACACACACCAGACCCAAACACCACAGCTACCCTCCTGCTTCCACGCTCATTACCAAAACCAGTCAGCATAAAATTTACTATCAGCGCCTTCATCATGGACAGCAACAAAAACACTGACTTATGCAGCTGTTTATTCACGCCGGTCGCACCAGATAAACAGTTCCCCTTTGCCAAATCTCGTCACAAGTAAAAGCCTGAGCTGTTTTTCGCTGCTGCTTTACAAGCCTGACGCCGCTCTCAGAAAGTGGTGAATATGGTTTTAGGAGGATCAGACAGTAAAATCAGGTGAATTGGTGCTGTGATAAAGATAGCCCATTGTACAAATTGGCCCGAAGACAAAGCTAAATAGTGTTTTTCAGCACTTTGGTGCCCTAATGGACCATTTACCTGTGCCCTATTATGGTCTTTTACAAAAGACCACCATTAAGGGGAGACAATACATCTGGGTGAGTAATAGATTTCAGACTGGCTTAGTTATATTGCACTGCTCAGTCGGCTTGTCAAAAAAAAAAAAGAATCTGTGCTGGGTATGATGAGTGTTAAAGGGACAATTCATCCCAAAATCAAAAAATACATATTTTCCTCTGGCCTGTAGTGCTATTTATCCACCTAGATAGTTTCTGTGTGAGTTGCAGAGTTTTGGAGATATCAGCCTTATCTCGAATATAATGGAACTAGATGGCACTGGCTTGTGGTGCTCAGAGCACCAAGAAATACATTTGAAAAACTCAATAGCAATGTCTGTTTCCAAAAAACCATGACCCCGTTACTCAAGATAATCCACAGATCTTGTTGTGAGCAGTTTCACGTGGAAATTATTTTCTTTCTGGCAGGTAGAAAGTATTGGAGAGTAGGGAGACATCTCTATAATTCAACCAAAATTTTCTAGTGGATAAATAGTTAGGGGTGTCATATATCTCCAAAACCGCAGTGTAAGAGTGAGCCCAATTCAAAGTTTTATCAACTGCTAATCTTTTCTTGAGATAATTCACCTCTAAATTAAGTAATAGATAGATCAATCTTTGGGTTTTAGAAACCCCAAAACTGCAATTCAAAAATGATTGAGTGAAATCACTGAAATGAAAGGGAATAATCGTTAATAATTCAATCTTTTTAATTAAAAACATTCAATTTTCAGGCTCCCAAATGATGACAAATTCCGTTCTTCAAACACATTTTTGGGTTTCTAAAACTCCAGTTTGTAAGAGTTCGAGTAAGTTGCCTTGAAATTTCAGTTGTTTAATTTTCTTTTACACTGTTACACTCTTACACTGTTCGATTTGACTTTCAATTTTAAAGTCAATATTCAATTCTACTTTTTAAAAAACTTTTTTTTTCCAGCAATGATGGCTGTTCCATTGGTCTATCGAGTTCTGGTGGCATTGTGGGTAACCTGCACACTAATATGTGAATAGAGGGTTTGTTGTAGGAGTGCCCTCCCAGTGCCAGCACGTTGCTTCAGTCACAAAAAAGCGTCTCATACTATTAAGGGGAGTTAAACATACAACAAGGAGTCTTAAACTGGTCATGAAGTAGTCTCAGTTTCACACTGATGCCTGTAAATGACCTCCATAAGCAAACAAGATCATCAGCAAGAGGGTTGGCTATTATTTTTGACGCAGGTGCTATTTGGACCAGGGCTGGAATAGCAACATGTGTATAGCTATAGCACGGCACAGATAAACACCCTTTCCCTTAACCTAACCAAGTAGTTTTGTCGCCTAAACCTAACCAAACTGTGACTAAAATTTGACAATAACAAAATAAAAAAAAACTCATAAGGTAACACTGACAGTGTAAAAATATAGTTGAAAATGACAACCCTAGTGACAACCCTAATAAACAGCACTACAAGCCAGAGGAAAAATATGTATATACTGTGTGTACTGTCCCTCCAAGCGGGCGTACCAAACCAAACTGTTGAATGACACGCATGGACATGTGAGTCTGTATGTTTGTTGTTATCAGTACTGGGAACTCAGTTCTCACTGAAAGGGAGGAGGAATATGTCTGTAGCTGCTGTCTGTTTTTAACCAGGCTGCTCTCTGATCCGTGGAGTGCTTGGACTGCAGTATTTCGGGGGGCAGAGCACAAGGCGGGTCTGAATTCTGTCCACAAAGCAGCACAGGTCTGCGAGACCTGGCAGCACTATTGATTGAACTTCTGAGACGGCACATCCAAACGTGAGGGACATGCTAAGAGCCGGCAGGTACGCAGGAGAAGAGAAGAGAAGATATGTGTGTGTGTGTATGTGTGTGTATGTGTGTGTGTGTGTGTGTGTGTTTTTGTCTGGGAAAGAGAACATGGGGTACAGGATGGGATGTTGCCGCGCATACATGTTGCTCGATTGAGAGCGAACGTGGGGGAGATTCAGAAAGCAGGAGGTGGAAAATCCACGGGGGCTCTGTGTGAAAAACAAACCAATGTGGTCGGGGGGGCAAATGAAACTTACGAGGTTGTAGAAAGCAGATTATATAATGCATCACACATGGCAGTGGTCCATGAAACTGAAATCTCATTTCCGTACGAGCTACAATACCCAACACGCATGTAAACAGAGTGAAGGTCGGCTTGAAAATGGGAAAAGAGATAGTGCATTGCAACGAGCTGAGACATTTCCACACTAAACTCGTCCACAGTCTTCTCAAGGTCTACCAAAGGCAAAAGCCAGAGTGAGAATAGGAGGGGGAGGCAACAATAAGGGGCAGAGGTAAACAGATCCTTTTTCTTTGAAAGCGAGAAAAATTTAACAAAGATTCTTTGACTTTGCTACAGCCTGGCAGATCAAGTGGAAAATATGAAGGAAAGGGCAATGCTCAAGAGAAAAGGTGAGTCAATGAGCAATAAAATGTGGAACAAAGAGAGGAGTTTTAGCAGTGGAAAAAATATGAAAGAGTACTTGCCTGAGAAATCTATTTAGCCACATTGATTTTGCTCCTTGTATTTTTCTGCTGTCTTTCAGTCAATGATCTCCACCCCTCGCAGAGAACAAGAAAGCCTTCACCCCTGGGGCATATTTTATTCTCAAGATGGAAACTTTGGAAGCTGTAAGTTGTGCACAGGTGTATATAAAATGGTTGCACTTTATTTGACAGTACACTAATAAGACATAAAAGGCTGTGCTTCATATCAAATTACACAAAAACTAGAAATAATATGTTCTTTATTAGAATTAAAATTAACTAGACACTATAAACCTATTGGTACATTAATAAAATGCAACAAGGAACACTTTGTATCAAATTAGATAAGACTAGAAATATGCTCTTCATTAGATGGGGTTTTATGTGATTTCACTTTAGTTAACAGTACAGTTTTAACCCACTACTATGATCTAATAGGGGTCTTAGCAACACACTTTAGTTTAGTCTCATAAGGGCCTAACAGTGGGAAATGATACACTTTAGTTTACAGTACAATTCTGTTGTAATGTGTTGCTCATTACCCTTTTCTAAAGTCGAATAAAGTTCTAACAGTGAGACACAGCACACTTCAGTTCCTAGTTACCCTCTAATAAAGTCTCAAATCATTTTAATAGTGAGAAACAGTTCACTTTAGTTAACAGTACAGTTTTATTGTGATGTGTCCCTAATTACCCTCTAAGAAATTGTAATCGGGGTCCAACAGCGGGAAACAACACACTTTAGTTAACAGTACAATTATGTTGTAATACGTCCCTGATTACACTTTAATAAAGTCTAATTAGGGTATAACATTGAAAAACAATTTGCTTTAGTTTACAGTACAGTTTTATTGTAATGTGTCCCTAATTACCCTTTAAAAAGTCTGATGACAGAGGAAAACAATACACAGTACAGTTCTGTTGTATCTAATTTGATAAAGTCTAATAAGGATCTAATAAAGGCTCTAGTTTTTGTCTAATTCAATACAAAGTATGGCTTATTATGTCTTATCAGTGTTGTGTGACATAAAGTACAACCTGTAAGATTTATATATCACATAATATAACCCATGCTGTCTGATTATGGTGAGCCCCCATACAGTGCTTTCTAATTATGATGCATTAACTATTGATTTCTTCCTGTGATCGTGCCATGCAGCAACACCCTGCTTCTTCCACTCATTACGTGTGTTATGCGCCCACAGCATTAGTGTGCAATGTGAGCAACAAAGACGAGCCTTTGCCCTTTTCATCTCTGCTCGGGATGGCTTCACTCGAGTCCTCAGTCAGTCAAGCAGCCAAGTGCATCGGAGAGTAAGAGCAAGGCAACCTGGAGCTGATGTCTCTTCTTCAAGAGGAACAGCAGGCCGGGATGCTGCACAACTGACTGTACACATTTAGACCTGCATACTGTGATGTTTGTAACCTTCTGGGGTCAAATGTTCACGCCCCAAAGTAATACAAGTGAAAATAGTGTCATTAAACATGCATACGAGGTCACTAACCCTGACTTCTCGGTTCTTTCGGAAGAGAGACTGTTTCACAAAAACATGTCTGTGTTTACAGCGAGGAAGCTGAGAAGGAAGGGAGGGTCATTGCGTCACTGATGCAACACTTGAATGCTCTCCGCGCAGTTAGAGCAGTGGTAGTCTCACATAGCCAGACCTATTTCCACAGCTCTGGAGAAAACCCTGGCTCTGCATATGATCATTCTGCTATAGGGGAAAAAAATGCTCAAGCTTGTTTGTATTTCTCTAAACCAATCACAATCATCGCAGGCGGCACAAAGCTCCGAATGCAACGACAGTATCCCTGCAAAACAGTGTTGGAGGGTTGCTTGTTTTGCGAGGTGAGCCCTGGCTTCCAAGTGGCTAAATTCTCAGGAAAGAAAAGGTAACAGCTGCTTGCTTTTTGAGTTTGTACTGTTGTTAGCTCAAAATAAGTGACTGTGAATGGTGAGCTTATACCCACAGAGTACATCCCATCATCTCTCCCCTCTCTATTTCAAAGCTTATCAATCTGGGTGGTAGAGGCTGTGTTTTTTCTTTCGTTTGTTTGTTTTTAGAAGCGAAGTGTTATCAAGATATATTTTGTTTGATTTATGTGTTAATTCAAGTTAAGTTATGTTAATGTTATGCCAGATTTATAACGGACTGGAGCGTCTTACGCATATGTGACCAGCATTAGTAAGTGAGCTAAACTGATTACATGCTAACTAAATGAACTCTGAGTCTGTGGACAAACCATTGGCTTGATTGAAGTAGAAAGGGGCTTTGATGCTCAGCCCAGCCACCAATTTTTTCCAGTGGCTATTTACGGTATTGCAGCGAAAATTGGGTCAATGGCCCAAAAAGCATTTTCCCTGTGTAAGGCACCACTATAAAAGAGGGCACCTCAAACTGCAAACAAGGTCAGTTATGATCTTTTTGATCCATGCAGGTTGTTACATTTGTAAAACTTTACTTGAGCTGAAAAACAAAACAAAAAAAACCCATTGTAAATCAGTGGGCTGAGCAGGAAACCACAGCTGGCCATATAACCAGGAAGTAAACCCGGAAGCTATAACACCTTTTCATCTTATGCACCAGGCAAGCAAAACCTCATTGGACTGAAGGGTTTTGCATTCACTTTCATGTTCATCATGATATATCTATGGGACTAACATACATTTTAGCTTACATTAGCTAGCGTAGCATTTTCTGATAGCCATGAAATGTATACCTTTGTTGTTTTATAGCCGAGGCTTAGTTCATAGCCTACCAGTGCACAATTAATTATCTGCAGAGGTCTGTAAACTTTTTATTTTCATTTTTCTGTGATATTCCAGTAACATTAGCTATTATTCGCCCTGGCATAGTGAAGTGAAGCAGCCTCCAGATCAAAATAAAAGAAAGAATATGAATGAATGACACACCGAATAAATGCTGTTAATATTCATTTATCCTAAACTTACTATTTTCAAGGGACACTGCTTTCTTTTTGATTTGCCATGCTGAGCATTTTAATTTGACTCACCATGAGCCCTTCAAAGTATGGAGGCCAAAAGCACAAAAGCAAATTCACACATTTGGAAAAATCCATCAGCATTATCTGTGTTCTTTCATTTGTTCGAGGCATTTCTTCATCAAAGCTTGTATAAGGTAGATATGTTGGGTTTTACCATGCTTTTTCATGCATCTCCTGTAAGCTTGAATAGAACCAGCATCATGTACAGTATTTGAATAACGCTGCGATGACCCTTCCTTCTTTTTCAGTTTCCTTGGTTAAATGATAGAAAAGTTACAGTCCTTAAAATCTCAGGAAGATCTGAGAGCATAGAAAACTGTTTAATTCAATGATATTCTATGCATGGAAAAACATATTGGATTTCCTGTACGGGTATCACAATCTCAGGTTGGCAAAAAGGTTGGATAAAAATGAAGCACCGGACCTCGACCATCTGATGCATCTCAAAACACATCCTTTCAACAAAATGTTGAAGCCCTTTCTCAGGAACAGTATGTCAGTGTGAATGTATCAGCCATTTTCCTTTTCGTATGAAAGGAGATACTATGGTTCAAATATGGTGGCTGCTGTTGTGTTGTGATAACCAACACTCAAAATGATGTACAATGTTGACAGACCGGCCTGTAGAGAAAGATGTTATTTATTACCTTCGCCAAGGAGGCTATATTTTCAGTGCCGTCTGTTTGTCAGCAGGATTATGGAAAAACTACCAGCCGGATTTTCACGAAACTTGGTGGAAGAACCCATTTGGAACCCATGGAAATTCTGGAGGGGATCCGGGTTAGATACACAATATATATATACGTATATATATATAATTTTTTTTTTTTAGCAAGATATGATTTGTCCCAATTCTGAAGACTGGGTAAAAGATCATAATAATCTAAAATCTAATTATCTAAAATAAGACAGAAACTGAAAGTTAAGGCATGGATTAGGTTCCACAACTCAATTAACAAATTCAAGCTATTTTGGAAGGTTGAAACAAATTTCCTTTAAGTCGATAATACCTTCGCCTGCCTGGGGAAAGTCGGAATCGAAAAGGAAAGGTGAGCATCTTTTGCATTTTTATATGACTGTCTTCTCGACTTGCTTTAAACCCAAATGTTTGTTGTTCCCTCAGGCACAAAGTTCGGCAGGACTGACACTGGAATTCATAATTGCACTGTCTTTATTTTTCCCTCTCTAAATATTGTCACTCGCGCCATCGTTTATTCGTTTCTTCTTTCTCTCCCTTGAATGAGACATTATGCAGCTTTCAGAGCTGCTCCTCCTGGGTTCCCTGCTCATCTCTCTTTCCTCTCCCTCCCTCGTGATGGTTCTTCTTAATAGCATGTGCTTAACATGAAGAGAGGGGACATATGGAAAGTAAAGGGTACCAAAAGTAGGTCATTAATTTTCCCAGAGCTCCACTGACTTATTTACATCACTAAGATGTGTCATTGAAGAAACATCCATATATCGAGGCCTAATCAGACATGTCTGAAGGATTGACGAGGCATCAGCCAGCAGGGAGCTGAGTGTCTCTTTGATTGATCTGTTAATTTCTTCGGCACTAAGATTCCTTGCATGGTTTGACCCACTTTGATATATGTACTGAATCTGTGGGATATTTATACGAGGGTGGGGTTAGAGCCGCCAGAGAAAACGTGCGCCCTGCTAGCTTGATTTTCAGGCCCTCAGATTTCATTCTCAGGGATCGATTAAGCTTTCCTTTCGACTCCCTCCGCCGCTTTGGTGCCTCTAAGCGCCCGATGGGAAGCTCAGAGCGAGCACTCGGCTTTTCATTTTCCGTTTTTCAGAGCCGACCCCCGGCTCGCTGGCGGTTCTCGTTCGCACCCTGACAGAGGTAAATATGCAGGTCGCTGCGTTTCGCCTCGAACTTCTGGTTTCCTCAGGAGGGAACTGCCAACCACCCCCCCAGCTCGCTGTTGCAGTGATGAAAGAGAAACAAATGCAGAATGGAGGAGTCGAGGTTATGAGAGTTGTTCAGATCAGTTTGCCCTGGGTGGAAGTTTGGGAAGAGGCGTATGGCGAGGAACAAAGACAGAAGGAGAAGACTTGAGTTGAGAAATATGATGCAATTATAACGACATTACATAAAGATAGCTACATTTACACCTCCTATACCAATATGAGCTTACTTTTTAGCCAAGCTAGCATCATGGCTCTGTTGTTCACGGTGGTGATGGGGTCACCACTGTGGTCCAAACTGAAGCAGATCAACAAATATTGCATGGACATAGCTTGTTGTTTGTTAGTATACTAACTTGGTAAACTTTGATGGACCATGTAAAGCAGTATACCTGCTAAAACATCTGCACCCTGGCATCACTGTGAACATGCTGAAATTCGCATTTAGCTCAAAGTGAAGTCTTTCATAGCTGCTAGCACGGCTGTAGGATCATAGTCTTGTGTATTAGCATGTGTTAGACATGAGCTCATCATCATCTGGAAAATCAGATTAAATAACAGACTGATATTTTTTAGGTGATATATCTTTTAGGCTAAATTTGACTATTTTTAGGCAGAAAAAAAGAAGCTAATATGCTCAAAATTACAATGCTAGTACAACATGCTGATATTTATCATAACTGTGCGTCGGATAGCTGAAATCACTCATTCAGGCTGCTGTATACTGAGTGTAATATTTATTTGCCACTGTATACAGCACTTTAAAAAAATCTTACAAAAATCAAACATAAAACATTCTTCGCTAACAATCCAACAACACAATGCATCACATTTTATAGATGCATTACAGTTGCAACCATACATGTGCTAAGGATGGAAATTTTCCATCCTGACTTTTTAGCTATGCTAACATCACCCCTCTGTGGTTAACAATGGTGATCTGCCATAGTGGTCCAAACTGAAATACTTCAGCAACTATGGACTTTGGTGATCCTCTAACGCACCACCAGCTGGTTAAAATTCATCCAGTGCTTGGGTTTATGGCCAAATACTGACAAAGCTAATGACATTCCCATCGGCACAGCTGTACATGCTAACATGATATACTTAGATTGTTACCATGGGTACAGTATACCTGCTAAACATAATCACTGCGAGCACGTTTGCATGTTGACATTAGCATTTACTTCAATGTGCAATGCCTTGCAGAGCTGCTAGCATGGCTCTAGACTCTTAGTCTTGTATATTAGCATTTGTTAGAAGTGAGCAGCTCATCATTATCTGGGGGAAAAAAACAGATTGTTATTTTTACCTAGAGGTTTTCAAAGTGGGAGGCGGGCCTCCCCAGGGGGTCTCGAAAGAGTTTCAGGGGAGATTCAATGAATGGAAGTGAAAGATTATTACACTAGTTATCAAAAGGAAATCACACAGAACAGCCTAAATGTGTGTGACTTGGTTAAGTTAGCAGTTTTTCCCAGAGTCAGAAACTAATAAATTCCTTTTTCTAAATTCAGGCTATCTTATATCAAATAATATAATCAGTGAGTAAATTACAGGACAGGGGGTGTCTTTTTCCAAGCTCAGTCTACAGCAGGGAGGCCCACAGTCTCACACTTTGAAAACCCGTTTTATGCTAAATATCTTCAAATTTGACTGTTTATAGGCAAACAAGAGATGTTTACAGCCACACAGGCAGCCCTGTGAGAATGTAATGAGGCTTTTGTCTAAATTCTGAAATCAACATGCTAATATCCTCAAAATCACAATGCCAACACAATGACATGCTGATAGGCATAAATATCAAAACCCTGTATTAAACTGGCCCTGAGGCCACATTTTTAAATACAGTGGCGTTAATAGCTCTGTTATGTTATTGGTTCTTTTATTAGTACTTTTTAATGTTTTGCTATAATTATCACACTGCAGCTATAAGTAAGTGCAATAAACCTTTGCAAGTAAAAAGACATTATCAATACACTTTTCCAACAAGCATCTCTCATCCACCACCGTTATGTTCTGCACAAGCACAGCGCGCCAGCTCGGCTGATAGCGAATCCTTATAAACAAGCTCAGACGAAAGCTGTCTGCATGTAGTCCGACTGTCTCGCTCAGTTTTCCACACGTCTTAAAATTCTTGTACACTTATCTGCTTCCCGAGACAAACCCCGGCCCCTCCTCCCCTTCTCCCCTCCACCGGCTGTACCTGCAGGCAGTGAATCACAGCAGCAGCAGAGGGAGGAGGACAGAGGACGGGATGAATGACTGATATCTTTCTGATGTCTGACTTCTTCATTCTTCGTAAACTTCACTCACTATTTTTATGTCAGGAATGTGATTCATAGCACTGACATTTACATTTGTTTCCATTGAGATATTATTGAGTTTATATAGAGACTTTGCTGTGGTAAACATTAGTGCTGCTGCTTGAAAAACAGTTAAATTTTTATCCTGTCCTGAGTTTATTTTCTCTTTAAAAATGTTTTTAAAAAGGCAATTATTAAGCAATGAAAAAGAACTGATAAGGAATGTCGATAAGAGTGGTAGTGAGGATGAAATCCTAACAATACTCATCTCTACATTCTAATTTTCAGCAGGTATGTTTACCACGGCTGAAGTCATTCCTTATTTATTATGCTGTGAGTATAACAATTATTCTTCACTGTACATAGCACCCTAATAAATTCACACAAAGGCACAAAAAGTAGTAGTGCCCATGGCACGTATACTACTTTCTGCCAAGATTCCCACAATGCACTGCATTATATTTTTTAGATGTAAAAATTACAGTTGTGCCAGCGTGCATGTGCCACTACACGCCAGTCATGGTGCATTAAAGCAGGACTCAACAAAACGGCTTGCTCACTGCCCAGGGCAAGTAAAATGTCATGCTCGACAAGCAAATCTGGCAACTCACTTGCCCAACTGGCCAACAGAATTGAACTATT
>JAJHUR010073976.1:0-35054 GCA_027495735.1 Lutjanus campechanus
CTCCACATTTCGCACTGGGTCCTACTGGGAATCTATACATCAAAACTAGAAAATGTAGTTTGCACAACTCTGCTCCTCGCGTTCTCGCTCGCTGATACGACTTGTGTACCTTCTGGTTCGTCAGTGTGCAGTTTAATGTGGCTGCATGATGTGCTTGCAAAAGTAGGAATCCAATTTTTGGTTATCCATTTTTGGCTCACAAACCCTGAAACAGCAAGACGAAGTCAGTTAAAGTGAGACCAAGAATGCATTTAGAGAAGATTATTGTACTTTTTAATTCAAGTCATGTTTTTTAAAGAAGCATTCAAGCATTATATAAATGTAAATTGCAATTTACTGTCAAACTCAGCCTGGAAAAGCCTCCACTAAGATTCTCTGTACTGCACGTACTCCTCCTCCAGCTGCCAATCTTTGTATTTTATCCTTTGTCATTTCGCACTCAGTCTCAGAGGCGGACTCAGGCTGTCTGAGGGGCAGGGGCAAAAAAAAAACAAAAAGGCACCATCAGCTGTACGTGGTGGATCACCAGCACGAAAATTGTTATGCATTTAAGGTGAAAAATTTCCTGTTCCTGGTTTAGATTAAAACTGTTTTGTTGTACATTGACTACTACAGCTCTTATAGATATTTTTGGATGGGTATTTTATCATGTTTTGTCCACTGGAAGGGCATTTTAGAGGGCACTTTACCACACTGTGTCCACTAGAAGGGCATTTAAAAGAGCACTTTACCACATTTTGTTACTGGAAGGGCACTTTAGATGGCACTTTATCATATTTTGCCCTTTGAAAGGGCACTTTACCACATTTTGTTGACTGGAAGAGCACTTTAACCATATTTTGTCCATTAGAAGGGCACCTTAAAGGGTACATTATCACATTTTATCTAACACAGGGGCATCCAAGAGGGCACTTATGCTTTGTTATTTAGAACATGGGGGGCACCAAGCGGCTCCCTTCTACACTGCAGGTCCAACTAGAAACTTAACTGCTTCTGAGTTTACTTCACAGCAAAATCATGATCAGACTAAGGACAACTGATTAGCAGGTTGCTTTGCAGCAATTAAAAAAAGAGTGCTGTGCTGCTCTTAAAGGGAAAAAATATATCTTCAACACAAAAGGCAGCACAATGCTATTTATTTTCTGCAACCTGCTAGACACGCTCTGTGTGATCACGGCCTAACTGTGCCATGTAACAGTGAAGCCATGGTGCTGTCCGTGGTGCTGAAGTAGCAGACAAATTTGTAATTGCGCCTTTTTCTCTCAGTCCTGCCCTTCTGTCAGTTTCTTCTTCTTAGAACCATAATATTCTATATGAAACTGTATACCATAAATACACAGTTCCATACTGTATCGTAGGTCACCTTCATGATCAAAGTGACGAGGAGCAACGTGCAGTCATGGGAGAGTGAGAGGATCACAGAGACGCACGCTGCTGCCTGCACCATTCCTATAATATTACTATAATATCCCTTTGATCATTCAGTAGCATCTGCGCTGCTGAAAATACACCCCCAGACCAAGCACGGAATGGGTGTGTGTGTGTATGTGTGTGTATGTGTGTGTGTTAGTTGGTGGTGTGGGGCAAGGAGGTACTCCCATTGAGCCATTCTCACTGGTAAAACTTAACAAATTGTCGACTGGTTATAGGCATCATACAAGTAAGTTTGTTTGCTGTGCAGGTGTTTGCTGTTCTAAATGAATGCACCAGTATTAAAGTATAGGTAAGGGAAACAACAGTGAGGCTGAGCTACAAAGCAACAAATGATATTATTTGAACTATTCTATACTATAATGTGTTATATATTGGAAAAAACATACACATATTGGGGAAAAAGGAAAATTAGCTACTCAGTGAGAACTAAGCAAATGAATTTCACATGTGTTTGATATTTGTATGACTCTGGAAGTTTAAATTTACCTTCTTTCTTTGCTCTGACTCGCCCATTATAATCATGGGACAAACAGCCTGTTGGTTATTATCCCTTACACACTGTGAATAAGCTATATTATGCAGAAGTCCTGCTGCGACGGGGTTTCAGGTGTCATCATCGTTCTGTAAATCTTTATATGAGAAATAAGATCAAATTTAAATAAAAATTTAAAAAAAAAAAACAATACAAGCACAAAATACAGCATTTAAATCAGCTATTTTATCAGCTACTTTTCAGAGACTTCTTCATTATTGCAAAATTGGAGCAGTCACACATGTGTTTGGGTATGGAGTTCCAGAGGGACGTAGTCTTAGGTTCTTCTGTGTGTATTTCTGGTTACTGCCACGGCGTACGAGCGTGCAGAAGTTTATCTGAGTTTAGTGGGACACACTTATTTGAGGACATCCTGCAGCTCTCGCAAATGAAGCTCAGCGCAAGTTCAATCAGGAAGACCTTCCTTCGCTGCTTCCATTCACAATTCTCCTTTACTCTCCCTCACTCCTCCTACTCCCTCTAATCAGCTGATGTGGGCGTTCACTTCCTCTTTACTATCCAATCACGGTTTGCCACGGTCTCGTAGCCAGTCAATTTGCTGCCGCCAAACTTTAAATCACCTCTGTCTTTGCTCCATCCGTTGCATACAGACAATTGCGCAACCCTCCTCCACCCCTCTCTCCTCCAGTCTTCTGACCAGGCAAGCCAGTGACGATCACTTTGACCTTGCACCACGCCTCTCTCCTCCAGTCGGAGTCGGAGCCACTCACCTCACCAGATCTGCATTGTCATCTCTTTACCACCACCAGTGTCTAGACCCCGGGGGGTTTCCTCTTCACTACAGTTTAATCGCCCCCTATGGATATATGTGCACATTCTGTTCACCACAATGGGGTCTTACCGCCAAAGACTTTTATGCTTCATTGTCTAATGCATGTTTCAATAAACTAATTTCATTTTACTCAGAGTCTCTCCTGATTGAAATACACATAAACACATGGATCGAGCTCAGACGTTTTGTTCGTTTTATTCAAATTCCACATAAAGGACAAAATAAGTCGGGTCAACCATAAAATGTTGTGATCAGAGGACACATCCTTAGGAGCCATAAAGAGACACACTGTGAAATAACATTATTTTGATGGTATCTGTCTAATAACATTTTTAAGGACGGGATCTGTTCCTCAAAATTAAGATAATTAATATTTTAAAAAGACTTGCATTTATTCTTATTAGGAATATTATAACAATATTCATAAGGGTGAGGAAATAATCAATTCTTTGATGCATCACGGTTCCTTCTTGAAAGATTTCGCAGCTCTCTCTTGAAGATTTAAAGCCTAATTCTCACCTGTAATGACTTTATAAGACTGGGCCGTACGTTCCTTATGGCTGAACCAACTGGTTGGTTAAACGTAGCTGATATAAACATGCATTATGTTCTAAACTAGGCTACTCTTTGAGTTTTGGTGAGGTTGGGTGAGCGTGAGCAACCACAGATGGATACAATCCGGCTGGCATCCCTTGATTAGTATACATCATGATGCATCTATAAACAAATTGAATCAAATTGTGAAGTGCCAAGAGATTTCCACTCCTAAATATTCAGGGTGAAATCAATAACCTCTCAAACCTCAACTTCTGTTGATCAGTGGAGAAAGACGTATTGAGATAATTTACCTCAAAGTGTTAAGACCACAATATAAAAAATAGCTAATTACATATAAAAGTCCTGCATTAAAAAATTAAGTAAAAGTATTATCAGAAAAATGTACTTAAATTATTAAAAGTAAAGTACCAGTTTTGCAGGAAAATGTCTGTATTAAATTTTTATCTAAAGCAGCTATAGGCGCATCATTGCCAACAGTTGGACAAGCGTGTTGCCGTAGACTCTAGTGAACTGTGTAACACACTTCTCTGAATACTGATTTGAAGCAGCATGTGCGCCCAGCATGGGTTAAATGTACTGCGAGCTGGCTTATTTCAAACGTAATGTAGGACACGTTCGCCTATACCTTCTGTCTCATGTTCAAGTGTTCGAGACTGCAAGTGTGGGTGTTGGGACTTGGAGAATTACATGCTGGTCTTGGGATGGTGGGGACAGGAGGTTGGCATGTGAGGGATGGAGGCTGTGGGAGTGAGCTTGGCGATGGAGAAGGTCGGCGAGGTAGGAGGGGGCGTGGTTTTGGAGGGTTTTATGAGTGAAGAGAAGGAGTTTGGATAGATTTTTTTTTGCGGGACGAGGAGCCAGTGGAGGTGGAATGATGGTGGAGTCAGTAAGGAGGCAAGCAGAAGATTTCTAGATATACTGAACATTATTAAGGACTTTGGTGGATGTGCCATTCAAATACTTTCAGCAGTTGTTGAGTCTGCATTTTGAGCACGCTGAAACAAGGGATAAAAAGTGGGGAAGTGGACTGTTCTGTAGGAGTGATTTGAGAAGTTTCTGTAGATGCTTTGGCTTATAGGTCTTGTTCAGGCTATCAGGCCAAATACAGATTGATTTTCGAACTGGACAGCAACAACAACAACAACAAAAAAAAAACATGAAATGTGATTTTTGCCAATTAGATTCGAGACAAATTTAGAGGTGGTTTGAAATGCAATTCCAGTTGGATCTCTGCAGACACATCTCGGTCCAGATGCTCTGGCCGCTCAAATTGGATTTCAAAGTGTCTTTAGTTTCACTCGCATTGCTGCACACAACAATGTCAAATCCAGAGTGATGGAAGCAAAGACATCCATGATGTAGATGTAGATGTAAATTCAGCTCATTCCCGCGATATGGCAATGTTGCTGCCATATTGGACTGGAAGTAAAAGGAGCAGCTGCTGTTTCTCTGGCTCAAAGGCACTGTAACATTTACATGTCTCAACCAATTTCAATTAATCATGTTATCAGGGCTATAAAGGTTTATGATCTAGTTAAAAAAAAATCCTGTCCAGTATGGTGTCGACATCAACATAATATCCAAAGGCCAATTTGTACCGGGCTGTATTTCTGCTATAAAGTTGGGCTTAATATGGGCTCTATGGGGATTGACTAGCTTTTGGAGCCAACCTCAAGTGGCCATTTGAGGAACTGCCATTTCTGACACTTCAACAATGGGTGCTTTTTCAGCCAAAGAGGTTGCAACTTCATCTGGACACAAATCTGATCTGATCACTTGCAAATAATAGTGTGGACAGTCTGAATCCATGCTGCTAGCAGAATGGTATGGAGGACAACACTTGACAGAGGAGTTCTGCACCTGCTGCGTCATCAGCATACGTAGTTACCAACAGCTACGTTGTTGTTGCAGCAGACCCATCCAGATAGGTTGCTAATGTCTTGATCATAGATTGTATATAACAGATGTTGTCTTTGTGATATCACCCATGGGTTTCTGAAGAGCCATTGTGAAGCTCACAGCGTGGTGGCTCTGGCAATGCCTGGTCTCACATAGCCAGACCTATCAGCACAGCACTCAGCGCTGGAGAGGAACTGCCGTTTTTGACAGTATTGGCTGCATTTCTCCACACCTGGACACACTGATCACTTGCAATTAACAGCATGGACTCACAGATCTGATTTGAGAAACACATCTGATTTGCCTGTGGTCTGAACGAAGCCATATTGACATGTCTTAGAATTAGCTCCAGTTTGCCGTTGGAATCTATGGCTGCTTGTGAATCCAAACTGACATCTGTACAGATGTGAGCTCCGAACTTCTCAGAGCCACCTCTCGGGCCTGCGGGGAGTCTATGATATGGAATAGATTTTCTTCTTTTCTTTATAAAACCCATTCCTTTACATTTGCACTACTCGGTGAACCTCGTGGGCTGAAGAACTCAAGGCATTTTAGTCCAGACTTTTACTGTCAGCTATTTCATGATTTTAAATTGGACAAAGGCCAAATGGAAAAGCATACAGATTCCTGCATGCATACACACACACACACCCACACACTCATTTCTCACTCGGCGTGTCTTCCTTAAACATTTTGTTTTGACAGATTTAGCTTTGAGTTGCATGTTTAATGAGCAAACCTCGTTTTGATGCTCAATACCTCACATCAAAGGTTAATATGCAATCTCGCTCCCGGAGAGCCTTACATCAATTTGTAGGCATTCACATTCTATGGACAAGGTCTCTTTTACATTCACCTGCTGCTTTTCAGATACTTTATTCCACACAGTCACTGCTGGGTTCACTTTGAAAAGGTAATACATCACTCATTATGGCTTCCTCCCTGTGTGCAAAAGGTTAATTCATTACAATGGTCCCTGATGTAGCCTTAATATTTGCTTGAATTATGTAGTATCTTCAAAAGCTGACATTACTGAGTGGTTTCTCTTGGGCGTGATGAGGGAGGTTGGTTGTTGATGCTCTTGTCATCTTTTTCTGTATAAAATCAAAGCAGTGCACTGAAGAGGTGTAATTCTGTGCTTGCTTTTTTTTTTCACATCTAGTGACTAAAGACCAAACAGAAATCATAGGTGGGAAGTGGTGATTATCTGATATGTACAGCAAAAGAAAAATAGTAATTTCTCGACACGCTGGGAATAAAAAAAAACACAATGCTGTCATCCTTTGTCTGCTTTCCTTAGACTTTCAGCCACATGGCCATTAAACCACATTCCTCATCAACAACATGAATTGTTACATGAACAAAAAGGAAGCAGAGGAATCCAATGAGAAAACTGCACAATCTTTATTCACTTTTAGCTATTTACGGTGAAAAAGAAAATAAGAATCTCTTTTTATCTGCCTTAAACAAAAGGAGTCTGTGTTGCTACTGATGTTTGCGAGGAGCGAGGTGTGAAGTGAAATGACTTTATACACTCAAAAGCTGCAGCGGTAAAGTGTATCTGTTCTTCTTCACTTTGGAAGCCGTACTACATAATGAGGAGTCCTGATATATGGATATAACAGAAGAGGAGGAGGTGAAGACTGGCACAATATGAAGCATAACAAGCTGCCTCGTCCAATGTTTTCCATACCGGGACACATAGGAGTGTATTATTGAGATTACACTATTACAAGTTTTGCAGATATCTCCCATAAAGATGTGTGCCTTCCCTGCAATATGATGGGGCCAAATGGCACTCGGCTTATGGTCCTCAACAGCTAAAAAGCTGGACTTTTTTACTTTTTACACTCGTGATGACAGATCAGTACATCTAAAGCATAGGCGCAGTTTGAACTTTAAGATCAAGCGTTCACAAAAAAAAAAAAGGGGGGGGGGGGGACAGACATCTATAGGAAATGTAATGTGAAGCATTTTCATTTAATCTGTTCTGCCTATGAGTGATGGAATATTGCGACAATCATTGTAGAATCTGAACTCACAAAAACCACAAAACTTGACAGTAAACCAGATACAGATCCCAGCAATTTTCGAGTAAGTCATCCGTCAACCTGAGCATCACTACCGGCTACCATACCACATAATTAGACCAGAATCAACGTTCCACACTTGGGAGTTTAGAGATCTCCCTGAGATCCAATGCCAACTACGCCGATGGTCTAAAGTATTCTGATGATAAAGTTTTAATGCCTTTGTTAAGGGACTCAGACAACCAATTGCATTAAATTGGCATGGACAAAGTGGTCGATTGGAGTGATAATAATGGTCTTGAGATCAACACAAAGCAAATAGAAGAGATACACAACCTGACTCTCATAAAGTTCCTATTTATAATGAAAAAAATCAAGCAGGCACTTTCATATAAATAATTTAGGTGTCATGATTGACCATCTGTTATCACGGAAAATCAAATTGATCTTGTCTGCAAAAAGACAAAGCAAAGAATTTATTTTCTCTAGTGCTGTAGGTCTTTTGGGTGAAACATAACAACCTTTCTAGTGTTCTACACTTCTGTAGTACTACATTTCCACTACTAGTAGTCCACTACTTTGAAGTCAAAACTGCTCCACCAAATGAAAATCTGCTCAAAGATTATAAGCCAAACTTTGGGGGAAAAAAACTCAGAATCAACCATAAAAACATATTAAGGTGGGCCATTAACACTTTTTCTGATCCCAGCCATGTTCTGTTGTTGATATAATATATGCTGCATCCACAGCAGTCTTGTATATGATACAAAACAACGTATTTAAAGTAGAAATCTATAATATATTTACCATAATAAATCATAAACAGACCAAAATGTGTCATCAGAGATCAAGGAAACATGTTAAGTTGAAATACGCTTGAATCTGACAACAACAGCGTCCTTTGACATTTCTATTCCAGGCTGGAATAACTGTTTTAGTTTGCCAGTTTCATGTTAATTAGAGTTCAAATTAATCCAGAATGTTTGCAAAAATGAGTGAGTTTCTGTTTATGAGCAAATGAAAGTAATTACTACTCTTGTCAAAGGAGTAGATGTTTACAACAGTTAAATTGAGCAAAATGTTAATGGAGTCTGGCAGGCAGCAGACAGACAGACACTCTGAGTCCTGAGTGTTTATTTTCAGAGCAGTGGGCTTTTGTTTTCAGGGTAACAGGCTTAACTTTACATTGACAGATGATAGTTACAAACAGCCAGTTAACTTATGGTGGAGGACTCATCCTATTGTCAGTTTACAGTGTTGCGTGCGTCCTGCAGTCCTGCAGTGTTCCTGCAGCCTGCCTGAACTTCCAAGTCTGGAGAGAAGGATGTGGAGGAAAACATCTCCCTTCATAGGATTTCAACCCATTAAATATACAGTCTGTGGCTCCAACTCACTATTTGGACTTCTGCACTCTGTACTTCTTGCATGCACAATAGTTGAACGAACAGAAACTGAACCAGCCCCATTACTGAAGAAGTTTTTGTATGTGTGATGACTCTGGGTGAGGAGTTTCTTCTGTGCCGTGCTCTGACAGGCAGCATTATGTCGAAAAATATCAAAGTGCAGAACACAGACATTTTTTCAAAGATAATGTTTGCCCTTTTCCCTCGTCCTTTCAATTACGTTTATGCATATTTCTCTCTCAGTGTTATACTCTGGGCTCTCTTCATCTCTCCCTTTGTATGTGAATGTGTGCGTTTGAACCCAGTTGGTGTTCGAGACCAGTGGTAATGTGTGCTGCACTTGATGCTTCTTTTGTTTCATCCTTTTATGACACAGAGAGGTTAGCATAACAAATACACTGCAAAGATCCTCTGTGTGTGTGTGTGTGTGTGTGTGTGTGTGTGTGTGTGTGTGTGTGTGTGTGTGTGTGACCCACATTTGTCTTCTGTCCATTTGTTGGAATTTAGTTGGTCAGCCAGCACGCACAAAGGAAAAAAATCAATTCCCGGACACACGTTTCACCTCTGCATTAATTTATCTCACAACATAACAATCGTAAAGTGACACGGTGATTAAATGGAGACCATAATTGCTAATTGCATGATAGTCCACAGCTGTATTAAAAGTGTGCCTGTATGCAGATGCAACAGCTCACTCATTTAAAATCCTCAAGATGTTTAGCATTTGCAAACCTCTACCACTAAACAGAGAGAAAATTAAAACATGAAAATAAAAAAAAATAAAATAAGGAAATAAGAGAAAAAAAAAAAAAATAAAATAAAAATATAAGATAATAAATGTAAAGAAAAAAATAATTTTAAGGATAAAAAAGAAAGAAAGAAAGAAGCAAGAATAAATAACTGAATGCATAAATAAATTAATAAAAATAACATAATGATAAAAAAGGGGGGGAAAGGAATAAATAAATTAATACATTCTCCAAATTACTGGTATATACACACAGGACATAGCCAAAGTCTGCAGTATATAAGTATAAATCCTTAAGTTTGAATGAATCCATTTACATAAACCGTAAGCAATGTTTTTCAGCCAACACACACACACACAGACAGGCACACACACACACACAGTCAACAGGGAAGTGTTTCCTGCTACGTGTGCTGCTGCCTCCTGACTGTTTCCATCACAGAGCCACAGGCCAGTTTCTGCCCTGCTGCTCAGTCCTTGCTAAGCTCTCTTTGTCTCTGATGTTGTGGAACCCCCCCGACAACCCTCCCCCAACAAAACCACCCTCCACCCCCATCCTGTGTCTCATCAGCAGCCAATCTTTCTCAAGCCCAACAGAAGCAGAAGTGAAAATTAGGCAGAGCCCCTGCCTCTGTTTCTATAAGAACTGCTTGAAACATCTTCTTTGTCACTGTAGACAGATGAAAATTGAAAAGAGCGTGATTATTCCCCACAGCGGTGTGTTCTTCCACATCCACATCCAGCCAGACGACACTCTTCGCTCTTCCACGCGGGAGTTTGAGGTGATGTAAAGTTTGACTGGGTAAACAACAACTCCTTTGGTAAGAGTTGGAGTGATTTTGTTAAGTTAGTATGATATAATCTTTCAAGATGCGATGCAGCGTAAAACATCACGACATAAATTCATTCAGTGAGTTAGAAAGTCTTAGTCATTGACAAGACAAATACGACATCTTGCCTGTGCCCATATGCCTCGAACTATGACACTGTAGGTCCACCTCTGGCACCATTTCTGGAGGCGCCCCTCCGGCGTTATGTTTTCCTGTGCCGGCGAATATGTTAGTTCTGCCACTAGGGGTCTCTCTCACATTACAATGATAAATTCAATTTCCAGTCCCCATAATTTCATGATAAATAGGTGGTAAGTACCAAGAAATATATTTGAAATTTCTTAGAAATAACTCAGAAATTTCATGGTTAAGTACGTTATCATTAGTGAGTACCATTATCATAGTTGGTGGTTATTAAAAAGCAACATATTTCAAATTTCTCAGAATTTATCTGAAAATTACCCTTAAATTTCATTGTAACTATGTGATAATTCCCAAGTGTTTACATGCAAGTAGTAGTAGTACATGCTAATTATTACATATTTGCCATGAAATATGGGGTAAATTTGCGGTTCATTTAAAAAAAAAGTTCAAAAGTGCAAAATGTTAATTACCACCTACTTGCATAAAAACAACACTTGTGAATTATTACATACTTACAATGAAATTTGGGGGCATTCTGCGGGTAAATTCAGAGAAATTTCAAATGTGTTGCTTTGTAATTACCTCCAACTACATGAAAACGGAACTAGCCAATTATCAAGTAATAAAATCTGGGGTAATTTTGGAACTAATTTGGTGTTAATTACCACAGCTGATGAAAATCTATCTGACATAAATGAGGCCGAAATTATCTTCATGGACGAGGTAATATCAACATTTTTTTCATGTTACGTTTAGTGACATTCTCCGATTTCCTTCTTCACTCTCTGACGTATCAGATGTATCCTGTGCTTTCACAGAAGTTATAGCAACTAACCGCTGGTCAGAAACGTACCGTTACCTTGAATAAATTACCTATTTCTCTGCGGTTGATCATTGTTGGAAACATTTGGGATAATGTAAGTACACAACTCAACAAAATACGTAACCCATGTCCGGCATTTTTAGATATTTTAATACAAAAATGTTAACTTAAATACCTGACTTATTACTTATTTTAACTCAAACCATAATAAACCTCACCAAGTACAATGTAGTTTTTGTGCTTTTATTTTAAAAGTCTGCCCAGAGGTTGCATATTTATTATTTAAAATATCCTTTTTGTAATCTTAACCAACAGTCCAAGAGCCAAATATTCTGCTTGTTATGATGGAGTAGAATTGGGCAAAGCATTAAATCTTCACATTTAAGCAGCAGCTTATGAACAGTTGATGATGATGTTATAACTGTGAAGATCATTCTTTCTCGTGGTCTCATTGTTTTAACTCACAAAGAGAGATGGAGGTGAAAGAAAACTAATTTCCTGTGAACCTGTGTCCTGATGGACCCGAGACTCAAATTTAGAAACAACTGAGCTTGGTTATAAAGCACATATACTTGTTGGACACGTTTACAAGAGAGACAACTTCTGCATTAGAAGTTTCAGCGTGGTGTTAAAAGTCATTTAGTACAAATCTGTTTTTACTGATCAGTAGGTTTTCTAATTTATAAAATAAGTGAAGTTGCGCCTAAGTCCTGAGTCTTCAGCAAACTTAATAAATAATCATTAACTATTTCATTAACTATTAATGACCAAATTAATTACTTTAAATGAAGTAATACGCTATGTAACTGCAAAAATAAGTCTTTTTGTACTTTCTCTCCTAATGAGTGCCATACCAAGCCATGGAATACACAACACTAGCTTCCTCCTGATCCTGCCTCCATGAAATACAAGTACATGTGTATTAAAAAGGTGGAGAAAACAGCACCCTAAGACTAACAATAGCAGCGGATTCCATGGGTGATTGGCTGAGTACCCAATCAAGACAAGAGGCCGTCCCTGGTTGTATTTCTTGAGTTTTCAGTAATTGTAGCTTCGATGAAGTAAAGAGTTGGGTGTTTTCACACCTATAGTTTGTTAGCCCTGGTGCGGATCAGTTGATGAGTTTTTAAACTTGGAGTGTCTTCCCATTAATCAGACTCTTCAGAGAAAAATCCAAGCAAACTCACTATGTTTGCTATGCTTATTGGTCCGATGTGTCTGTGGAGCCTTAAAGTAAATACAGAAAGAAGGTCCTGTGTGCTGGACTAGAGCACATTTCTGTGTGCAATGCAATTTAACATGGAGGAACAGCAGATTTTGCATTTGCTCATAACTGTGGTGAAAATCTGGGCAATATACCAAGCAAAATTACATCAGCAGAACTCCAAGTGCACTTCGTGGAAGCATCTTGAAAATGCTAAACTGCTTCACACGTTGCAAAGAGGATGTGCCGCCTTCAGATGACTGAGAAGGGAGCTAGTGACGAGCATGTATAACGACATGCTAACAGTCAACATGTTGAGCAGGGGAGCCGTTTAGCTCCAACTTGCAGAGTACACATGGTAGTTGCATCAGATCACATTCACACCGCAAACTAACCGCTCCAGAGTTTGTTTGGAACCCGGCTGAGACCAACTCCTCAGTCTCTCGGTGCGGCTGTTTTGGTCCGCACCTGAGTGCGATTACTGTGCTCACACCTGCCAAAACAAATCGCACCAAGGGGGAAAACAAACAAAAATCCAATTTAACCAGACTGAAAAGTCCAGGTGTAAGAACACCCTGAGCCACTCTATTCCACTCTTTTGAGAAATAAAGTATTAAACGGAGTTTAATATTTGTTCTCAATACAAAGACAAGAAATTGTGGTAGTGTGCAGTGGTGCCGGAATGAGTTTTGAAGTTGGGGGGATGGGGGTGGGGGGGGCATCCAGCTTTGACATAGCATTATTACCCTACTGTATGTCAGAGGTGCTTTCACACATATTTACTGAACAGATTATGAAGACAATTCATCTTCTCACACTTTGGCAGCTGAATTAAGCTATGAACCAACAGAAGTGTCTGATAAATACAAGCTAGGATGAACACCAATGCGGGATGATGATTTAAAAATTTGATTTTATAATTATTCTTAAAATGGTTCTCCCCCATGGGAGGTTCTAGCATCACATTACTGATGATGATGTATTTTTCTACGACCATTTCATTTTGATGTGAAATTTAAGAGATAAATGAGGTAAAACTCTACATACCAGAGAGGTATTTTTTGATGTTGGAGTGGTGTTTGTGCGATCCTCTGTCAATTAAAGATGGGACTGTGTGTGAAACCCTGTATGCTGACCAGAATGTAACATTATCTTATATACTAGATTATACTAGTATATAAAACACTAGATATACTACTAGATTTTAGCAATGAGGTACAGTTACATTCATAATTTTGCATGGGCATACTAGCCTAAAAACTTCCTATTGGGAATCACAATAAAGTTTCAGAACGACAGAGTCACTGAGTGTCCTCGTAACCATAGTAACTAACTGTCACTTCATGCACATGGTGCAGCTGAAAAGAGAAAGACGTCAGACCGGCAGACTGGAGCTTCTGGAGGAAGAAACACCGGAGTCACTCTGATGTGACTCCTTTATTGGCAGGAGGCGAGCTTGAGTGTATGTTTCAAACTTTTGGGATTGAAAAGCAAGTTATTTTCACTCCTGCTTCACAACCCCTCTGCAACAGCGATCCACGAAGAAATCGCAGACACAAGGACCAGCCAGACGAGAGCTCAGGGACCACGATACTTGACTTTTGTCCCCCAAATTCTGGCACCAGTGGTAGTGTGAGTTTTAATTTCTAGATTTAACTTAAAGTTCTAACTTTACTCAACTTCTTTTTGTTTGTATCTAGCAATGATACAGAGGCCTAAATACAAGCCTATACAGCCATGGCCATAATATGACAATCTAAGAAACACTGCAATAATGCATATGAAGAATGGAAATGTCTTGTCCTTTACCACTTCTCTTTTGTCAAACATTTTACACTGTGCACCACCTTGGAAAGTATTGACCTCCCCACCTTTCTGTTTTGCACTGTTTGTTGCTAACAGGTGCTTTGGACACTTCACTGACTCTTCTTTAGTAGCCACTAGCACTTGTGCACCTGTGCACCTGTGCACAGCTGTTAAAAATAGCAACCTGATCTGTATTTCTCTTCGTAATAGTGCCTGTTTGGAGCCACGATTGCAGTGTTTTTGAAGCGTTAATTTTCCGTCCCTTCAGTTTACCTCCACTGACTATCTTATCACGTTTAGCTCAAAATTACGTGCAATCATGGATGACGTATCGCACAGAATTGTGACAACACAGCAGGTTGATGTTTAAAGAAATTACAGGAAAGACTAAACTTATTTTAAATTAATTTTCAGCAATGTCAGTGTATTTTCTTTCCAAATTTGGTCATATTTTGATAGTATTACATGCTTTTAAATTAATTTAATTAAAAAATGACATTCTCCAGCGTACCACTAGAGGGACTTTGCGTACCAACAGTGGTACCACAGACAGCAGGCTTTTAAGTATTAAGCAGAAAAGCAAGTCCAGACAATAACATTACTGTATCCTCCATGAAGAAGATAAGGGTAGGTGATTAGCTAAAAGCCTAAAACAGATCAATGACTATACAATGTTTATATACAATCAAGTAAAATTTCACTGCAGTGCAAGACTCAATCAAACAGCAGAACAAAGTAAGGCAACTTATATTACATTTCATCTTATTACATCATGCATCTGTGATGGAGAAATCCCATCTACTGCGTCCTGATTTACCGTCCACCTGGAAGAAGCGGCCCGTTCCTCGCTGAGTTTGGTGAGTTTCTCGCCTCCATCATCCATTTTGACCGGATCCTCATGGCAGGGGATTTCAATATCCATGTAAATAAAAGCTCAGATAATTTTGCAGCGGACTTTGTCAACATCACTGACTCATTCCAGTTCACCCAACATGTCACTGGTCCCACGCACTTAAAAGGAAATACTCTGGATCTTGTGTTTACTATTGGGCTGAATGTCGGCAACGTCCGCTTGGAGGACCTGCTGGTGACTGACCACAAAGCCGTACTGTTAAGTGTGTCTTTTGATAATAACTTTGTACCGGAAAAACAAACTAAAAGCTCACGCATTGTAAACAGGGCAGCGATAGAAAATTTCAGGGCTGCTTTTGACGCTAATGTTTTGATGTCGTCCGATATTGACGTAGACGGCCTGGTTCACGTTTTCAATAGACACTGCGCTGCCATTTTAGATGACGTAGCTCCCCGTGTCACACGCCCAGTCCGTCCCGTTAACACCTCCCCGTGGCTGAATGAGAACATCTATGAGCTCAGACGCAAACGTCGCAGAGCAGAGAGGCAATGGAAAGTTTCCAACCTCGAAGTACATCGTCTCTATGTCAAAGAGCTCACAATTGAACTCAATCAGTCAGTCAAGAATGCAAGGGCCACATACTTTTCCAACCTCATCTCATCCAGTAAGCACAACCCCAAAGTGCTATTTAACACCATAAACACAATTGTCAGCCCGCCTCTCCCACCTGCTGCGGTTTCCTCTGATAATGACTGTAACACATTCCTTCTGTTTTTTGTAAATAAGGTCGCAAATGTAAGGGCAAACATTCCTTCTGTAGCCGCCTCCCTGGTCTCCTGCTCCGCCCCCCCAGCCACGTTGCCTCCCCTGAGTACATTTTCTCCTGTCTCCCTGGGTGAATTGCTTGAGTTAGTCAGCTCAATGAAACCCTCCTCTAGCTCTTTGGACATTATCCCAACCTCCATGCTTAAAGCAGTCATCAGCTCTGTCGCTCCTAGCCTAGTCACCATCATCAACAACTCTTTGGCAAATGGTGTTGTCCCATCCTATTGTCCCATCCTATTTCAAAAAGCCAAACCTGGACCCCTGCTCTCCACAAAACTACAGACCCATCTCCAAACTCCCATTTATCTCCAAGCTGCTAGAGAAAGTGGTGGCGATTCAACTCACCACCCATCTGGCAGCAAATAACATCGGAAACAAGCCCTCCTGAGAGTAGCAAATGACATCATGATGTCATCAGACACTGGCAAATGCTCAGTTCTAGTCCTACTAGACTTGAGCGCAGCATTTGACACAGTCGATCACTCCATCCTGCTAGCAAGGCTCAGGGACTGGGTGGGGGTGACGGGGACCGCCCTCGCCTGGTTAACATCTTACCTCAGCGAGAGATGTTTTGCTGTGGCTGTCGGCCCCTATAGGTCGGACGCCACTCCCCTTCACTGTGGTGTTCCTCAAGGCTCAGTTTTGGCTCCTCTCCTGTTCGCCCTGTATATGCTGCCCCTCAGTCACATCATCAGCAATTTCCCTGGCATTTCCCATCACTGTTATGCAGATGACATTCAGCTCCATTTCTCCTTCAAACCAGATGATCTACAGAGCCTCAGCACCCTCCTTCAGTGCCTGGCAGCCATCGAAAGCTGGATGGCTGCCAACCTTTTGCAACTAAATGCTGCTAAAACTGAGGTCCTAATCATTGCCTCTGACAGCCTCTCTGCTAAGATCCAAGATCACTTGGGGCCCCTCAAAAACAACATCCACCCAAATATCAGGAACCTTGGTGTGCAATTTGACCAATCCATGCATCTAGAAAAACATGTCAAATCTCTGTGCTGTAACTGTTTCTACCACCTGAGAAACATTGCCAAACTCCGTTCCGTTGTCTCCCACTCCGAACTAGAAATGTCAATCCATGCTTTCATTTCATCCAGGCTAGACTACTGCAACTCACTTTTCACATGTCTCAACCAGTCATCCATCGACCGCCTTCAACTAGTTCAAAATGCAGCCGCCAGATTACTCACAAGGTCAAAGAAGTCATGTCACATCACACCCATACTCGCCACTCTGCATTGGCTTCCCATCCATTTCAGAATTCAATACAAGGTACTGCTCATCACCTACAAAGCCATCCATGGCCAAGCTCCCAGTTACATTCAGGACCTCATTCACCGTCATACCCCTCGCCGGTCCCTGAGATCATCAGACATGGGTCTCCTCTCAGTTCCTCGGACACGGCTAAAAACAAAGGGGGACCGATCATTCGAGGCAACGGCCCCAAGACTGTGGAACACGCTCCCCTCTGGTCTGAGATTGGCCCTGTCTGTTGACAGCTTTAAGTCTCAGCTAAAAACACATCTGTACAAACTGGCATTCAACTGTTAGTCTTGCACAATGCTTCCCTGTTGCTGCCGATTTGCGGTATTTTGTTCCACACAGTTTTTCTGCCTGGTGGTGGTAGTGCCTTATCGTATATTTTTATTGTATAGCGCTTATGTCTATTTTATTCTTACTGTCCTGTAGTATTTGTATATGCTTGTTTTTGACTGCCGATACTGTAAAGCACTCTGTGTATTCGTACTGAGAAGGGTGCTATATAAATAAAATTTTACTTACTTACTTACTTACTTACTAAGTGCAAAAAATATGCATAAAGCATATGATAATTAATGAGATGTATATGTCATTGCTCCAACAACGCCTCTCATGTGGAGATAGCGTGTGCTTTCTCCACAGATGACAGCCTTAAGAGAGGACATAGCAAACTCTCAGGGGAGGGCAGACATCACGACCCATCCATTTATAGTTTCCCAGCTTTTTTAAGGCTCCAGCAGCTGACGTATCTTGTTCAATGGTGATGATGATGATATTAAAGGATTTAACGGATTAGGGTTAGCCCAGGAAAATGTGGCTAACATGTATTCTCGTGTCCATTACCCCTTATTAAAAGCTAATGAGTGCAGCCAATTTTTGCTCGTGCTCTGAGGAAAGTTAATACAGAGGAAAGCCTGCCGGCGCTTTATTTTCCTTGATGATAATCAGATATTAGCATCAGGAAGGTCACAGGAGCACAATTAAGAACACAAGAGAGGTGCTTTTCCATGTCATGGAGTCACTGCTTTTCTCCACATTGTTAACCGTATGAATTTATCATTTTTTGGCTTTTACTGCAGGCTTTCTTTTCCATTAGAGGCTAAAAGGACAAAGTAATTATTACTTGCACAGTAATTACAACATTATGAGTTTGATCTGGACCATCAGTCTTTCATTCATCTATCCATTGTTTTATCTTGCACTCCACCATAATTGATCAGATTTAAGAAAATGTTCGTGCAGTGATGTTCCTCATTTCTCATCCCTGTCAGTCTGTATTCCCGTCCCTCCTCTCCGGACACATTTCTGTTTCCTCCAGCCCCTTCACTGCCCTTTTCCTTACAACCGCCTGGTGCCCTCGGATTTTCCCTCTCTTCCTAATCACATGACTGCCCCACCCATATACACACCTGTTTCTAAGATAGAAAGATAAGTGACTGGCTGATTCCCTCTCATAATCAGTCTGTAGTTGCTTTGTTTGCGTTATCCTTTTGTATTTGAGTTTTCATTACTGAGACACTGTTCCGACCCTCCTTCCTTGCCAGTCTGCCTGTACCTGTCGATCCATGAAAGTCGTCAATAAATCACTGAAGTCACCCTGCTGTCCTCTCTGTCTGCATACCTGTTGCCCTGCATAACCAGCCTTGAAGCACCCACAATTACATTAATTAGCATTTTCATTAAGGATGCACCTAATCGGTAACCCTTTTTTTGAAGGGGTGTGCATAAGACTGTTATTACACTGTAATAACAGTGTCATGACACCTGTCATGAACACGAGGGAGTCTTTATTAGAGGTGCCACAATTTAAATTTAAAATTAAAGCAAGCAAAATGTAATCAAAATCAAACTCAAATCACAGTTCTTCCTGTATTTTTTTTCTCTCTCAGACATGCGCCAGATGTCGCAAGTAGCCCGCCTACTTGTGGGAACAATTCATAGCTCTCTATTGACTTCTATTGTGTGACACTGCCTCTTTTCACTTTCTGTCTGCTAGCAAACAACAGAAAAATACCTGAAAGCTGCTGTGTGCTGGGATGCGCTACCAACAAGTTAAAGAACTGTGAACTAATTTTTTATCCGCCTTATCAGCCAAACTGATTTTAAAAAAATGAGTTGGGCGTCAACAAGATAAATGGAAAAACTGTGGGATCCCAACACTCAAAAACATCATGTCAAGATTACAATTGCAAAAACAAACTGCAGAAATTTAAAGATAACTCAGCCGTAAAAGGCCTGGTTTTGATCTTTATTAGGTTAAATGACGATCTTACCTGGTGATGCGATCAAATATGCAATCATATTAAAGAATTTCACCTCTGGCCATGCAGTGGGATTGTTTCTGGGATTGACACTTGAGACTTACTGGAAATATTGAGACTGTCAGTTTAACTTTTCCTCTCTGGTAGACACAGGGTCCTAAAATAATTCATTGACTAAAATCAAATGTTTTTAGTGAGATACAGTCACTTTGTTTGCATGGTTTTCAGAGTATGACGTGATGTGTTTTTGTCTCTATATCACGCTTGATACCATGTACTGTCTTTTTTTTTTAAAGAATTTGGATATTTAAATGACCAATGATCTGTTGATCTTTAAAAATAAAGACTCAATAGTTTAAAAGCAGCATAAGCATCAGTGCAAAAAAAAGTTTAAAAGTCAAATCAAATCATGGATTTTGGAGAATAGCGAATTGTGAATGTTTATGACTGTTGTCATTAAGTGTCATTTTTAATGCCGAATTGACTTTGCTTGAGATGTCTTTGTTATGACAACTTGACATTAATCAAGTCAATGCGGTTTTTCTTATGATAACAGTAAAAGTAATACAGATGTCATTAAGTGTTATTACACTGTGAAATGCATTTGTTAGCGTGTTAAGAATAATTTCCTGGACTTCAAGCAAAGCGGTAACATTTAGACTTGTCATAAAGATGTCATTAAATGTTATACGACAGTTAGGTAGATTTCTTGTTGCTAAAGTAGGCTAACTGCTGTCACAAAATGCTTAATATTTCATATTTTGTGTCGCAAGCAAGGTTATTTTTGCAAAACAACAACAATAATATGAATAAGAAATCAAAAAAGCTTTCTTTAAGACAGGAACCTAATATAGAATCTGACTATCTGGTGCTGAGGCTTTAAATAGTGTTGTTTTTCATTCTTGTCTTGTGAAAAAGTAGTCATTTCACTGTGGCTTGGCAGTGTTTGCTTGAAGCCCATGTTGTCAGGCCCCCGCTGGCCTTGTTTCTCTGCCACTGTCATTGTTTTCATACAAATTGGGAGGAAGTGTGCCAGTGTTCTTGAGGAATACTTTGAGTAGGACGTGTTGGCTGAAATGCACAAGTGCTTTGTTGTCGTGGGTAGCAGGGGAGGCAGCAATCAAATCAAAAGCACAAACAATCCCAGAAATTTAGGAATGCGTCTGCGGAGTACATACACAAAGAAGGTGGCCGTGAATCCGCGATGATGGGGGGGGGTGAGAGGCAGCAGTCATTACTGACACAACAGGAAGCGGTTACACGTGACAGAGTCATGACTTGATCATGTCTGAGAGATGAAGGCCCTGCTTGCTTTTAGAAGTTAATTCTGTGATGACTGAATTCATTCAGCATCCCAACTGACAGAACAAGCTGTTGTACTTGTTTCTTAGCAACTGAGAGGAGCTTGTTATCGAACAGTAAACAGTTGCTGAAAGAAACACACAAGTGAACGTGTTATTAGAAGAAAGGGGTATTAAGACTTCTGACAGATTACACAGTAAAGCCTCAATTCCACTGGGCGCAGCTCTGTGGTGTCATGTCTGCGATGCATCTTTGTTCCGTCCTCCATGTGGCTTGATGCCCCACAAGTGGAGATTTTGTTGATTTGATCATTTTTTCTTGAATTTAAGTAAGTAAGCTATGTAGTTAAATGTTTTCTTTTTTGCCTGTTTTTATGTTTGGGAGTCTGCGCAGGGTGTTTTATTTTGAAAATTGACTGGATTCTTTATGCTGTTCCTGTGTCTGACTTCCTCACCTGGCTGCTCTATGCAGCCGTGCCCCTGTAATAGTTTCACATGCCAGACTACTCAGATTCAACCCTGTTTCCAAGACATTATATTTAAGTATTTAGATTCAACATTAAATAACTTTTGAAGGAAATGCAATGCTGTCTGGATTACGTTTTCTACTTACATAAGGGAGAAAATGTTCATTTATGTATCTGGCAAGTTGTCAAAATGTTAATACTGAATGTATCAGTTCATTGAAAAAATATTTCAATGGTTTTCAGCTAAAATTACTGAACTAACTTTTCAGGGTCCGAACTAATTTACTTTTGGTCGAAATACTCAAAGGTTCAAAACTGGGTGTGTACCAGAACAGAACCCATTCCACGTTGGTGAACAAGGGGTAAGACAGGACTCGGGTTGTGAACCCTGGGCTTTTTTGTCAAAGTCCTCCTTTACCCTTCGTCCCATCCACCCTGACCAACTCCCTGTGAGTCCATTAAAATGTAACACTCATTCACATACATATCAACCATAATAAAGGCAATGACTGTCACCACAATGTATTAGGGGAAACAATGCAGTACTATATAAACAGAATTCCACAAACAGAAGTCTAACAACTGAAACCTCAGAGCAGTTTTTTTTGGCGCTGCCTTCTAAAGGATTAAAAATCTGTGTTTTCTGATCTGATGCCCCCATGATTAGAGTAACATGGTTAGTCAGTGCCTTCCAACAACTACATAACCATTAAAAAAAAGATCCATATAAACTGAAACCTCTATATAACTTTAGGCAACTACTTGGTTAAGACTAAGGTTAAGGTTAACAGAAACCACCACTGACTGGATGCAAGAAGTGGTCTCTAGTTGTCAAAGTCAGATGATTGTATTCCCTATCCAGCGAAACCTTATCGACAAAAAGAATTTGCGACCTGTTATTTTTTTTGCACATATGTTCTTTCAATCGCAGCACAAAAGGTTCCCGTTCTCGTGTCCTGTTTCCTTCTGTTGTCCACCACGGGATCCAGAACATACTGCAGCCGAGGCCTAACTTTAAAAATGTAAGTTGATGTGGTCACTGATCATTTCCTCTGAAGACTATTTCCACGCCTGATTTCCTCCCTCCAGACATATCGAGGACATGACCTCGCCGTCCTCTGTGGACACAGTGGGACTATCTAAATTGTGCAGGAATGGCACAGGGCCGTGTCAGCTGAGAGAGGCATTATGAATTCCGCTCAGGATGCCGTGTGGTGCATATCAAAGTGGAGACGTCCAGTAAACATGGCAGGGGTTTGAACTCTTAACTGCTGAGTAAAAATAACCTGCTGAGATGCTTGAACCACATGATTTAGATGTTTCTCTTTAGCTTCCATCCTTTTTATAACTTTAGTTTTCAGTTTTATGTTGGGGGACCGTATGAAATCAATTAGGGGGAAGGGTGTTCACAAAAGGGTTGTGGACTTTTTATTTTTGCCCAGTAGAGAGTAGTGTAGTCTTTTGGGAAGTAGGGGTAGATCTTTTAAGTTCTTCTCATCTAAAATTCAGATTTCATTTCATTCTTCTTTTGTAAGCAAATAAATAAATAAATAAATAAATAAATAAATAACATGAGCAGTACTATTTGAAATCTGGGGTGGAGTAACAACAACACAGCAGCACAATGATCTCTCCTACTTTCTGCAAGCTGAACTCAGTTCAGATCTGAATCTGAATGTAACAAAAATATTAATAACTGTCTGTCCAGTAATTTACAGTCAAACAATAACAAGACATAAATCACACACATCATGATTACTGTGCAAAGGCTACCAGATGGGAAATCTCCTTTAAATTGTCACCATGGACTCCACCAAGTCAGGATGCTGACCTCACTTTCCAGAGCCTTATAAACAGTGCAGGTAAAACCTGATTTCATCATTTAAGAAGTGTATCCAAAGTCAAAGCTTTTTAATCCAAGGATGGTCCATGCTTTTATGTCCTGTTGGCTAGACTGCTGTAACGTGCGCTCACAGAATGACCTAAGAAGCAACTCGATTGACTGCAGCTGCAACTCAATATCTCTTAGATATTATATGCTTGTGAGCTACAAGCCAGTTAGACGCCTCAAGCTACCTCAAGCTATCACTCCAGAATTCCCTTCCAGTGAATAAAACATGAATAAAATGCCCTGGTGCTCTTCTAGTGGAGAAAACATTCTTAAGTGCCCTTCTGGTGGAGAAAACATGATTAAGTGCCCTTTTAAAGAAAATTCTAACCTAGCAATTTGAACTGTTTCAGCATAAATGTATAACAACTTTTGTCACGCTTGTGCCCCACTGCATTCGGCTGGTGCCCTTTTTATCTATTTTTGCTCCTGCCCCTCAGACAGTCTGCATCCACCACTGCTACAGAGCCCTTTTGTAACTGATACCAACAACATTATCTTCACTTCACCTGTCTCCCCTCTGCTTCTCTGTATGTGGAGGAGCTAAGCCCAACTATTGGGTGAAACACAGAGCAGAGGTGAAGAGAGAACCTAGCACAACCATAAATGTCAGCAAAATACACTAAAGAAGGCGGGGGTGGGGGCTATACTGTATTGTAGGCTTTTAGGAGACCTATCTATACTGTTCTTATACGTCTGCTTGTTGTTGTGAGTCACTTCACTTCAATTTCCCTGCATGGGATCAATAAAGTTCATCTTGTCTGATGCTATAAACAATTCAACATATTAACACTGCCAGGACTTAATTTCAGTCTTCATAAAAAGGAGACTCAGGAGTATCAATAAACCACACTCATGTGATCATATATCAATAAATCAGGGTCTACTGTTATGCTGAGCTTTTGTAATGCTGCTGTCTGCCCGCAGACATTCATATACTGCTCTGACAGAGCTGCATTCAAAGAACATTAGGAAAGAAACAAAAGACCAGCAAAGACAGCATAAGGAGACCGTCTGAACCCGATGACTCACACGCTGCCTTTGGAGACAGAAAGCATTACAAAGCTAAAGCTGGAGGAAAACCAGCCACAGACACAAATACAAGTGGTCCATGTTCATGTAGCTTTGTATACTTGAAGCCAATGTGAAAGTGCATTCTTTTTAATGGCCAGCAGGGGGCAACTCCCCTGGTTGCAAAAATAAATCTGATTATATGGAGTCTTATGAGAAAATGATCCTTCTTTTCACTTAATTTATTATCTCAGCAAACAGTTTCCTAATGAGTTTATGGTCTCAATTGCTAGTTTCAAGTCTTCCTCAATACAGTATGATGTTCATTTTGTAAATTCTGATCAGATTTAGAGTAAAATACACCATAAAGCAGTGTCTGTTTTAGGATTGGGCAATCTTTTGATTGACAGGTCATTCTCAGTGAGTCTGTCCAGTGCTGCCAAATTAGATAGCATTGCTTAAAATGTTTTCAGAAACATAATTTGGTGTACTGCTTTGTTGCAATGCGAGAAAGATTGCGACCAGCTGGGCTGCAATTGTGTTTCCAGTTTCCTACGGTGCATCCTAAAACTCAGATCAAACTGTCAGATCAAAACAGATCAAAATTCAGGTACTACACTGATTATTTTTTGCTTAGAATGTTTTCAGAAATGTAATTTGCTGCATTGTGTAGGTGGAGTATGAGAAATATTGCGACCAGAGCAACTCAGAGCAAACTGTCAACCTAGGCAGTGCTGATCAAAGAGAGATCAATATTCTGTTTCTTGCCTAAAATGTTTTCAGAAACATAGTGGAGCATACTGTTTAGCAGTATTATAAGAAACTCGGTGGCCAGGCAGGCCACCATAATTGTCTGCTGAACAGACCAGCCAAAACAAAGCTCCACCCAAGTTGCAGTATGTCACCCACCAGCTCCACGCTACTCCTCACTACTGAGCATGCTCTGGTTGCAAAAAAAAAACAAAAAAAAACCAAGACGGTGGGTGGATGGGTGGTGTCACGGTGGCTCCATCAACTTATTCTACTGTCCACGGTTGAGGTAAAGGAAGAAGTTTGTATTTATGAAAGAAATACACCTTTGAGAGTAAACAGATGACACATTGACGAAAATGGTCGGCTCAAAGAATCAGTTTTTCTATAAGTAACTGTTAAAAGCCTTTGAATGAGACATTTCTAATCTCCTGCTGTCTAAGTGACCAGAGGAGCAGGACAGAACTGAGCCAGGCACCAGCTGAGAGTCTGAGTGACTGCACAACTGTGAACCAGGCCATCACATATCCTCCTCACATGCTCGACGGACTTTTTCCTGAGTAAAAGCGAACAAAAGGCAGCCAGCGAGACAGAGAGAGCGGAGCGAGAGCCTGTACGATTCACTTCAAAATGTTCCGTATAAAATTGTACATCTTTTGAAACACAGTCACAGTCAACTCCAGTTACGGTCGAAGAACAAAAAACGCCACGGATAATTAGAACATCTAATTTTCAGGCAAGTCTGCATTTCTGACAGTACAAACGGCCGTGACGACTTTCAAGAGGAGCTATTTTTACATTTGGGCTCACGGAGGGAGGGAAGGATGGAGGGGGAAGGAAACGACAAGTCAAAAAAATCTGAATATATATATATATATATATAAAATCTATTCCAAGTTGAGGAAATGGAAATTCAAATTGCAGCCTCAGCGGATGCAGTGTATATCTATCACATTTGGTATTGAATTTGGAGTAATGATAATGGTGACAGGGGCCGACGTGAACTCTGGACCTGGCGAAGGACTGCACTGCATTATTTATAGGGCGCGCAGCTAACAGCCTCTGGACACACAGACAAACCTCCCATTTTGGCACAGACTGTCTTCTCCAGCAGGCAAAATATTGGTCCTAAAAGGGATATTTTAGGTTCCAGCTCAAGATATGAAATAATTGTCAACAGCTTAACAGTTATATCAGCTAGTTTTCTCTGCGCTACATGACCCTGCTGCAAGTGGAGATCGGAAAAAGTTATGTGAGTGAATGAATCAGCATTATTCAGACTGCATTGAATTCTCTTCCTCTTTATGACTATTTGAAGTTCAAAATATCAATTCCTTTTAGTTTTTTAAGACCAGAAATCCTTCCGTTTGGCCTCCTGTCCTCACTAATCTGACAATGGAGCTTTTCAAAAGTGCTCTGCGGAGTGGGTGTATTAGCCTGGTCAGGGGCTGAGTGTCTGTGTAGTCAAGGCGGCGATTTTCTGTCCCCTTTAACCACCTCTGTGTTCACTCATTTCTAAATGTCAGTTCAGCCGATCACACAATACAGTTGTTATTAAGGTCTCCCTTCAGTCAAAAGTCTTTTTTTTTTTCTTTCTTTCTTTCTTTCAATTGAGCCTTTGCTAAGCCCCTCCTGCCAACAGCAAGTGTCAAATCATAGAGTAGTAACTGTAACTAGGGAGCTGCAGGAGCGTCAAGCTTTTCTTGTCAAGCTCTCAACATGTTGATGCAGCGTGCACGGGCCTCTGAGAAGAGCAATACTCAGTGTTTCATGAGTCTGGACCGTGGCGTCTTTTTTTTTAAGTCTTTCAAAAAACTTGAAACACAAGAACACACGTGTGGGGAATGGATTAAACGTTGCCTTTATCCGCTCTAATGTGTGTTGCAAACGTTAGAATGTCAAGCTAACTGACGCTAGCTTACTAGCTGCAGCAACGTTACCTCCAGCCAAACTTCCTAGGTACCACTGCATCTGCATTTGTTATGTGGGAGGTTTGGGGAGGAGGATGTGGGCTGGTGCAGAATCACAGCGGGCAAACGGCGATGCATCTCTCTAGCTCACATAGGTCTAAGCCAGGTTAGCTTAGTTCTTGTGCTGGCTCTCTTCCTGGGGCGGTTGTGGTCTGGCTGATCTGGCTGGGTGACCCAAGGTCCACTGCACTAATCAAGTCCCTGTGCTTCCTTTCCCCATGTTAATGAGTGTCCGATCAACGTTTGCAAAAA
This sequence comes from Lutjanus campechanus, assembly GCA_027495735.1. Classification (NCBI taxonomy): domain Eukaryota; kingdom Metazoa; phylum Chordata; class Actinopteri; order Lutjaniformes; family Lutjanidae; genus Lutjanus; species Lutjanus campechanus. Next base: position 27,052 of record JAJHUR010073976.1, read on the forward strand.
GAAAGAAAGTTGCAGAAAGAAAGTAATTCCTACATGAAACTGCTTACCAACAAGTTCTGTGGATTATCTTGAGTAACTGGGTCATGATTTTTGGAAAGAGATCCTGGTTTTGAATTTTTCAAATGTATTTTTTTGGTGCTTTGAGCACCGCAAGCCAAGCACCATCTGGTCCCATTATTCCATATTAGAGAGAAGACATGTCTGCCAACAATATCTCCAAAATTCTGCAACTCACACCAAAAAAAATCTAGACTGATAAATAGCACTTACGGGCCAGGGGAAAAACGGGTATTTTGATTTTGGGGTGAACTGTCCCTTTAAGATATTACAACACTGCAACTGCGATCCCACCGTTTGAATGCAGCTGTTCTTGAGAAGTTGACATTTTTGTGAAATTTGACGAATGAAAAGTTGTTGGTTTTTTTTGTCTGTTTTATGAGTTTGGAGTTATGAGCTGTCCAGTAGACACATAATCCTTCAGCATCTTTAAATTAAACCATCTGAGATAAACGACTGGCTGAATGTATGGACAGTCATGTTTCCAAGACTATAATAAATATCTACTGTATTACTTGCTCATAAAATACTACTTTCAACTCTCTCTGCACTACATATCCCCGATCCTGCTGAGCTCGTAACTCTGAGAACAGAAAGAATCAGCGAAAAGTCTGAGGGTCTGAAGAGAAATATGACAGAATCACTGCCTATGTCTCTGTCGCTCATAATTAACAACAGCTCCTCTTTTATCTACTCACAGATTACAATGAAAGTATTTAAAGCTCTGACTTTAATCTCCCGGAGAAAATACATTTACCATTCCCTCTGATCCCCCCATGTTAAGTCACTCTTTAAAGAGTCCAAATTCGAACAAATTTTATTTAGTTAAATAAACGAGGACATTGTGAATTACTGCAGCAGTACAAGCTTTCTGTTAAATCAATTTACAGCCGAAATAAAGATGCAAAAACAGCTAATTTCAAATAGATTAGCTAATTAAAGCTCCAGGCCTTTAAGTAGGCATTTAGGAAGAAGGAAGATGGTAAAAGTTGGTGGAATTCACTAAATGTTAAGCTTTGTTTCGCTTTTTCCTTTCCTCCTTCAGCCCTGAGAACAAAGAACCATCTTAAATGAAAGGAGCTGAGATTTTGCTGTCTTACAATTCCTTGATCCGCAGCCGTACACAAATCATAATACCGCTGCTTGAATTAGATTTCCACCCATCCAGTGAATTTTAATACAGAGGAGCTGTGTTAGATAATGCCTGTTTTGAGTAAAAGTGATACCGAACATCTTTTCATTACATGCTCTCACACCGAGACGGGGCTTCATTGAATTCTAGTGTCAGCGCTGCATTATTGAAAACATGAAAAAAAAGTGTTTATGTATTTACAAAGGCAAAAAAAAAGAGATGCATATCATCATATTGACCTTTAGTGTTTGTTGCTGTGCATGTATATCACTACATTATCACTGATATCCTCTTTTGTTCCATTTGAGCACAGTATGGTAATATTTTTCATATATTCCACTCTGTGATATTTGATTTAATCCTTGAAGTCAATACTTGGCTGCTCAACATCAAATACAGAAATCTGAAATATGTGTGCCTTCATGTATGCTTAGTATTAACTCTGTTCTCGGTGTTCTTGACAAATAAAGCTGTGTGACCTTAATAAGGAATATGACATTAAAAGGTTAGAAAGTATGAAAAGGAGAAAGAACTCAAACTCTAACACAACCCGTGGCATCACAATGATACTGAATAAAAGAAAAGTGTAACCATGTAAGTCAAAAAAAAAAATCCTTCAAGGCATAACCAGTACTAATTCACAGTAGATAAGACTTGTCTTGGTAGGTTGGTATGCTACACCTTATAGTTCTGTTTTGGATTGAAATATCTCAAAAATGATCAGATAAAATTGCCATGAAATTTGATCCAGACATTCACCCAATGCAGTTCCTAAATGGGAATTATTATTGATCTCTCAGTTCAGTTTTGATTTCCAAGGGACGCAGACTAAAATGCCTCTGGACCCAACTGGACCTACAACCAGTCAAACTGGGGCAGCACTTGGTCCGTTTTCAAACAGAAACATGGCAGCCTTGTCGCAAACTTTCTCAAATTACAGCTTAACAGTACGCTAAAATGTATCTCTGAAAATATTTGAGCAGAAAAATAGACAATGCAGTAACAGAATCTTGAGTCATATTTGATCACCACTGCCTAGTTTGACAGTTTGATCTGAGTTTTGTGAGTCTGGTTCATTGCCCTTGAAAACGCAATGTACCAGACTCAGTCAGTGCATCTGATCTGTTCCATATTAAACAATCTTGCGTGAGGCTTGAACTGGATGATGGTCAGGCATATCTGCCAGAGCAAATAAAACATGAGCTTGAAGATTCGTCTGATTCCCAGATTCTCAAGATGATGACCCTTGACGTCCAACACGTCAAAATTTTCAGTTATCCTGTGAGATATTTCAGCATCTAGTCAACAGATTGGCACAGACTTTTCCTCTAGTGCCACCTTAATGTTCACATGAGGGATTTTGAGTGAAATTTCCTAAGAACAACATCACAGGGCCACTAGCACGGCTTAAGTACAGTTCATCGGATAAGTGTGAATGCTGGGTACTGTGCTGGGGCATGGTTCATTGATCTGCATCCAAGTCCATTTGAAAAGGTAGTCTAGAGTATTGTATCTGCATGCTTGGGCACGGTCGACATTGGGTGTGAAAGCAACTTGACCAAACCACAGAAGTGGGCCCTCATCCTCGAGCCACAAGGCCATAGAGGGAGGATGCAGGAAGGCAGGCGAGAGGGTCATCGTTGATACAGTAACGTCTCCAAAACATTATATAGCAACCATATCACAAAGGTCAGCTCCATTGTACATAAATGTACCGACATCTGAGATCTTGCAATTGGCATTCACTGTTTTGTGTCCAAGACATAAACCAATGTTGCCTAGTTGGTGATGCAGATGCACTCTTCTTAAACACTGTGTTTATTGGCGGTTTGCAAACAAACCTGGTGCATACTGCTGCCTACTGTGTCAGAGTGTGTCTATACACAAGTGTGCTTGGGCACGGAACAATATTGCTAGTGTGAATGCTGCCCAGAGGGGGAGCAATCATACTCTGGCATGGTACGAATCAATTCCACCTTCAGTGAAAACCCCAACTTTACCCCACAACTTGCTTATCTGGACCAGTTCCTTCCAAAGTTTCAGTTTCACCCATTTAATTGTTTTGGTTATATCTAAACACAGCAAATGCACATGTCTGTGGGATAAAACAGCCTTGAGAGGGTGGTCTCAGCTAGCCTCCACTCAAACTCTGGTGGGCTTTATTTCCACTCAGAACGCAATAGATGCTATCATCCAAAACAACTTGCTCATGCATTGCCTGATGGGACGCTCTTTTGTGTTGGTACAGCTGTTGAATCACGTTTACCTGATACACCACCTGAGGAGCAATTGTGGTGCAAGTACTTGGTGGTATGCACCCATCAAAGCCCATCTCCGACAACAGAATCAGAATCTAATAACATGCATCAAGACATTGTCTTCTAGTCCCAGTCTAGACACTCTAGGGAACTGGCTATTGTTCATTTAATGAATAGTGGCATATTAACCACATGCAATGAAGTCAATTAGCAATACACAACGCTGGTGTTCCATAATGAAGAAGACAAGAAAAGAAAAGACAGAGGAAAGAGGAAGTGTTTTGAGGAGAATCTGTCCAGTAACATTTCTGACCAATGAGAGAACAGCTTGTGGACACGAGGCATTTGTTTACAACTTTTGGACTGGTCTTGAATGTTACTGTGTGAACATAAACAAGCCAAGAGGCACATGCAACAATTAGGTCCCTCAACTGAAAGAAAGCAAACAAACTACAGATCTGAAAACACCCTTAGTCTTGTTTCCATTTAAAACTACAACACTGTGCTTCATCGCCAATTGTGCATGTGCGAGGTTAGCTACTTTAGCTAGCGTTTTAACAGAACTCATCAATGTCACATCCCTCCAAGAACTTCAGGGGAAGGCACTAGAGCAATACATAAGAATTTTAGTTTAAAACACTCAAAAAATCAACTAAAATTATCAATAGAATGTGAAGAGATGACAGTTTTGATGTTATGTCAAAGACATCAATGTATTGGGCTGCAGAGATACCTACAGCCCATCCTGTCTCGTAATACCACTTTGTAGCTATAGAGGCAATAGTGAGTCGCTGTAGTGTCCAGTCTGCCTTCAATCCAATATAAGAACAAGTAGCGCTGCCCCCTGGGCCAAGAAAGCACATTTGGCGGCAAAGAAGGAAGGGATAGTAGTAGAAGCAAAACAAGGCTTAACATTGGTGTTTGTTTCCACTAGTGGAGACAGCCCTTGGCGAGTATAGTTATGAAACTTGATTTTGAGTTCTCAACGTTTCTTCTAGACTAGTAGCTCACGTTAGCTATGTAGCAAAAGCTTACAAAGGTAGCTAATTGTGTAAAGTTACTGATAGTATTCAAATGTTTGCTAAGTTAGCTTTTTGTTGAAAGTAAGAAAGACCTATGGGAAGGACTGGGCTTTTCCTCGATTCTTACGGTAGGTGTCGACACCCCAACTTTCTGGTCATATACTGACCCAAAAGGTGCCCAGATTTTACATATAGCTGCTGTAAGAGCTACATAAAAGAATCAATTTGTCACACATGCAGAAAATAGCCTAGATCACATTTAAAAAAGATTGGAAAATGATTGCATAATATGAGAGGACACTGATAGATATACAGTATGTGACTATATTTAAGGAAGTATGTGGTAAATACTCCTGCACAGACATGAGTTTATATATATTTATATATTTTAGAAAGATATGAGTATTTATCAAGCATCAAACAAAAGAAGCTTTGGTTGCATTATGGGAAATGTAGGATCCAATGTTTATGGAGCATTACCTGTGCTAAGAACTAAAAGTCAGGATATCTCAGCCTCTGCTGCTTTGATTTTTACCATTCCTTTCTAATCTGTCTCTCATGGGTCCCTCACTTTTGTGCAATAATAAATCACAGGAGTGCCCCTGTGGTCATAGGCTAAAAAGGTTGGGAAGCCCTACTTCACAGGATGGACAGAGCTATAAGTGAGAGGACAATATTTTCATACCACCTGTTAAATCTTGTGACACACACTCTCCGTCTGCCTTTCTCTCCACACACACACACACACACACACACACACAGGTGCAGACCTCTCTTACCTGTAAATCTTGTATCTGGTAGAAAATCCCTGCTGGAACCTCTCTCTGAACTCTGTGTACTCAGGACATCTGTGGAAAGGTCCCTTCTCTGACAGCAGCCAGTCCAGCTGCCCGCCGCTCTGCCTCGTGCTGAAGCCCCACGGCGAAGAGCCGGACGGGGACGAGGACGAGGAGGAGGACGACGATGACGAGGGGGACGACAGGGAGCCGTGGAGCGCCTTCCCGCCGTGTCCCCCGCCGCCCACCTGCTCAGCTTGGGCGGGCCACGGCAGCCATAACAACACCCACGGCAACCATAGGAACATCAAGGAGGACGCCGACCATCTAGCAAGGCAGGAGGAGCCATGGGAGCACCTCTGTCTTCTCATTGGCCAATGAGTCGCCATGGTCCCGGTGGTGATGTACTAGGGCACCTAGGACCGGCATTTCTTCTGACAGTCACCTCCCACCGGCCTGAACAACAACACACAGAAACATTTGGCTTTAATTTCATGATGAAAGGTTGAAACACATTTTTTAGTGTATTGAAAGAATTTCTGTTTATTCATTTTTGCTGTCATTGATGGACACTTCTGTCCACATGTTGTGATTAGAGTCCAAAATCATGACGGCAGCATAATGTCCCCCAAAGTGGTATTTATCCAGTTAGCATCAATCATAGCAGTGTGATTGTTTTCATGTCTGCTCTGAATGTGCATATGAATGGTATTCTCCTCATGTCAGAGACACACATAATTATTGTTATTAGACCATGAACACTAATTAAATGCACATATCAGACGGGCATTGCCTTCATTCCTCCAAGGGAGTTTTTTTGCTATAAAAACTGCATTTTACTGAGGAGAGCACTGCTTCTTCAGATGTAATGTCAGGCCCCAGCTATGCCTGTCATTTCAAGTGTTTCATGTTGATATCTTGGATTTCCTGCACTTTTATGTACAGTTAGCACAGGGATCAGCAACCTGTGGCCAACCTGATTATGTTAACTCATTCAGATTTTGTTGATGTGGTCATTTTTCCTTAATTCTTGTGCTCCTGCTGTGGGAAATAGGCTACGTGGTTAAACTGTTTCTTTTTTGTCTGTTTTCTTGATCACAAGTCTGCACATGGTCGTTATATTTTGAAAATTAGCTGGATTTTCTATGCTGTTTCTGTGTCTGACTTCCTGTCTGCTCGATCTGCTCAATGCAGATTGATGCAGCATCCATCAAAAATAGACTTGATTCACTTCTGAGATGTGCTGCGGTGCTGCTGGTGGGGTGCCGTAATGCAGCCATAATGCAACACTGCCATGCCTAGTGGAATCAAGCTGTTACATTCTTTAGTTGTAGAAATGTGTACTTTATACACCAAATAAAAAAATGTTTTAATTTTTCGTCAACTAAAGGGTGCATCATAGCCTACGTCTATGGCTCAGCACCCCTAGCCTACTTTTGCTGGTGGCTAGTCTTGAGTCTCCCTCGGCTAGCTATGGATGCCAAATCAAAATAAAGTGTCAGGAAAATAGAGAATTTAATAGTTGTGGCTCCAGACAGATTTCTTTTTTTTTTTCTTTTGGTCAAAAATGTCTGTTTTGATAATAAAGGTTGCAGATCCCTGACCAAAACTGAGACCAAGTTATGACCAAGACTTGGTCATAACTTGGTCTCAGTTTTGGTATCAAGACCAAGACTTTGAGGGGTTGAGACCAAGTCAAGACCAAGACCAGGGCAGTATAAGTCCTACATTACAACCTCACCACTTAGGATGAAATGTGGAACGTGCAAACCAAATGTAATTCTCCAACTGCTCATATCAAGACACCCTCAGAAATCTAGTTTGTTAACCAGCTCACAGGGAGGAGTGACAGCCATTAACAATAACATTTTTTTTCAAATAAGAAATAAGTGAAGTTATTAGTTGCATTTGAAGCAAAAGGTTTTACATCCAATCGTAGTAATGATATTAACACGTAAATCAGACAATGCATGTTAGCAATTTAGGTACCGTTGGTACAATTGTGCTCTGGAATGGTTTTGAAATAAAATCAAGTGTTCTTGAGACTTAGTGTTAGGACTCAAGATTGATCTTGAGTCCTAACACTAACACTTATGAGTCTCTGTTAAACAGATCACAGAGCTGATTCATTAGTTTGTATGAGATTTGTGTAAATACATCTGAAGCTGTTCGGTAACTACCAAAAACCCCAGAAGAAGACTAAGTTGTGCAGTTTAGTTCCAACACTAACAGTTTAACTAGATAGCTAGCTAATAAAGTATGCATGTGAGTCAACTATGACAAACACATGAATAAAACATTTATGAACTATGAGTAACAAAAGTTTCATCGTCTTCACAGACTCTCACTCATGCCACTCCTTCACCCATACAGATCATTCAATTGTTGCACTAATCAGAGATCAGATGAATGCTGAATAATTGATGTAGTTGCACTCGGTGAATCTCATGCATTTAATGCGTGACGCCAGGAGGAATATAGAATCAGGATAGATTACCGGCTGGGAAAAGCAGGCAACTGCCTCAGGGGCCCCTGGCCATCAGGAGGTACTTTTTTTTTTTTTTTTTATTAACTACAAATGTGTTAAATAAAATGAACCACTAAAGCACATCTAAATACTGCAGTAGCTGGTTCTGAGGGGTCGGTTATTGGAATATATTTATGATACCTATAAGATTTCCCTTGATATTATACTTACATGTTGTATGTTCTATATTCCATTTGTATTTTATTAAAACATGCCAGACGTATAGTGAAG